>OZ005650.1:203482301-203692301 GCA_963930645.1 Salticus scenicus | reverse complement strand
ATGAATTTAAAATTAACAAAATGTGTGAAACTCCTTCACTTATTTTATGCATAATTTATTCTTTTTACCTTTTCTCGGAAAGATTTTTTTGCATAAAATAATCATATATTTCTTAAGTAATTTTTCTAATGATATATATATATGTATATGGATATTTGAAAATTATGCTTTTACCCATTTGATTTACACAAATTTACTCAACTACATGAATATTTACAAGAATGTATATATATATATATATATATATCATAAAGTGACTTTTTACTTCGTTGATAAATAATGTTGATATACATTGATATATGGTTTTCATTTTAACTGATTGCTGAAATCATGGCTTGGGATTAATTTTATCTACTTTTGTTAAGTTATGTGCGAAATTTTTTTACAATTTAACAGTCTGAATACTGTACGCACATTTTATACTGAATTGATAATATTAACTTTTTTAATAAATACGATGTTGGGAAACTTATCACAATTGCATTTCTATTCTTTTGTCGTGTATTTGTGCCCCATTGCTGTCTTGAGTGCCGGTTTAAATGAGGGAATGGTATTTTGATGGTCAATGCCTAATCACTATCTCTTATTTATTGGTCTAAGAAACATCTGTCCTAGTTTGCTCTCCCTTTCTCTGACCTATAGATCCAATGAGAACCAGTTATGTGCCTTCTTGATAATTCATATTAAATTATGTCTCTTAATAGCATATATATAAAAAACTGCTTTACTGGGAATGACTGATGTTGTACATCATTTACCTTGAATGATGAAATCTTACCTGATTGTGGAGATATATATAAGCAGATCTTAGATTAAGCAAATACTCTTTTCTCCACCTGTTCCAAAAATGAGTCAAAAGAGTCTGTTGATATTTATTTCTCTTTACCAAAGAAATTCTGCTTACAATTAATTCGTCTTTCTTAAGCTTAGTTACAGGTAAGGAAATTAATCTTCTTCCATCTAAAAAGTGAGAAGGAGTGAAAGGAGAAGGTTTTGATGGCTCACTTTACAGATACGTAATAGATCTAGAATTAATCTTTGCTTCAATTTCTATAAAAACGGCTTCTAATTCTTTAAGAGAAAGAGAAGATTTACCAATAATTTTCTTTAAGCAAATTTTAATCGTACGTTTCCCAGAAACCTCCCCATCAAGGACTCCTTTCAACGATGAATTTCCATTCTATTAGAGGCAAACAATTTTTTAACCTCAGGATTATCAATTTGACTCCCCCATTTTTTCAATTCTCTTTTAGCTCTTTTAAAGACTTTAGCCTTAATAGAATGTAAAACGGAACAGAAACCTCTACGAGAAATAAATCATCTGAAACCTAATAAAAATGAATCTGCACTCATATCAATAACTTATTCCAAATGTACAGCTCTTGTAAGGGCACAAATAATAATGAGTAAATAACATTTTTTGCAATCAATAGTAAAAAAGGGTCCAGCAAAATCCACACCAGAAACATCAATGGGGGGACGTTCCTGAATTCTGTCAGGGTGTAGAGGAGCTGCCACCTTATTACCAGCTTTCACTGAAAGGCGTCTACATACCAAACCGTTTTTTTAGGAATCATTCTAGATCTGCATTTAAAAATCCAAAGCTGCTTCTCTTAGGTGGGTTAAGGTAGCATCTACATCCAAATGGTCCATTTTTATGTGAGCATAAAAGATGAGTAATTCAACAAATTTATCGTTCGTTGGAAGCAGGAGGGAGTGTTTGGCCTGCTCATTATCACTTGAAAGGTGCAAGCGTCCATTCAAACACAAAAAGTTATTTTCGTTAAGTTCACAGTTTATATTGTAAATTCGTGAATTTTATTTACAGTACCCTGAACGAGACGTTGCTGGATTTCACTCCCGTAATGCACATTTTGAATTGTCTTGATTCAAGAACCAAAGGCCTCCTTACATTCTGAATCCCATGTGGGTCCCCGGCATTTTTGAGATCCGGGATTGGCATTGTGGGGAAACCTTTTTACCCAAGCTGTCACGCGCAAATGTCAAGAAAGGTTACTGTATTTATTTACTTCAATGATCTTTATGAGAGAATAATGATAAATAGACGGTATTTACTGCTACAGCTCGTCTTTCGAAATTAATTGTTCAACATTATTGTCATCAGATTGGTTGATGTAAATTGGATCGGTCCACAAGTGAATGGGTTGAAAAAACACGGAAGGATCATCCTTCACAAGGTACTCGAAATAATGCTTTTCGCTAGAAGTGGAATTTTCCTCTAGCAGTGAGATCTGCAGGATTCTCTGATCCACTGCAAAAATTCCAGCACTCAGGCAGGGAAAGTAATTGCACTTGAGCCATTCTGTTGGCTACAAAAGGTTTCCAAACTTTGGATGAACCTTTCACCCAGTGAAGAACGATTTTGGAGTCACTCCAGAAAAATAGTTTTTGAGTAATGGCTGGAAAAATGCTTTGAATGTAATTTCTTAAACGAGAAATTTCTTCACAATTCCTGAATGAGAATTTTAACTCTGATTATAAATGGACTAATTAGTCCACGAGGATCGAATATTTTAGAAATTATTCTCAATACTTGTCGTTTGGCGATTCCAAATTCCAAGGAATCCCTAACATTCCCTAAATCTAATTTAATTTTGTCCTTACTTGCATCCCATTTTAATCCCAAAAATTCTTCTCATAGCCCGAAATCCATATTTCCCTCGTACCAGTTTTCCCGCCAAAGTTGTTTTAATTTATCGCAATTAGTTTTTAATTTCCTGAGTTTAAATCCAGCAGCACGTAATATTTCTATTGCCAAAGAGATTAACTCATGAGCATCCTGTGCTGTTTAAACTCCATTGTACAAATCGTCGACGTATAAGGAATTTAACATTTCATAACAGTTAGAATAATCATCTTTGTATTTCCCTATGTGAAATTTCAAAACGAATGCTAGCACAAATGAAGACGTCGTTAACCCAAAGGGTAAAACATTAAGTTGAAATGTTTGTACCGGACTATCGGGTTCGTCCAGAAACCAGAAAATTTTTCGATATTTTCTATCCTCTTCCGCAATTTCAACCATAAAGAATGCTTTCTCTAGATCTCCGCAAAATGCAACTTGATTTTCCCAAAATTTAAGTATAACGTCCAATAAATTTGGGTAAAGATTAACTACCGATTCAAAAGAATTTTTTTAAGAATTTTTACTTTCATTTGCTTTAGATCTGCAATCATAAACCATCCGAACCTGAGTAGTTTCTTTAGCCTTCCTTATTTCTGCTCTATGGGGCATATAATAACTTAAATTAAAATCCTCGTCAATACATTTTTTCCCCAATATTACATTTCAATTGATCCGATGCAATTTTCTTATACTGATCAGAAATTTCCGGATTTTTATCCAAATTAATTTTTAATGAATTGAAACATCTGCTCGCGACCTCCTATATTATCTTTCCATATCAATATACACACACACCGTACCCCATTAAATTTTAAAGAATCTTCAATTTCTCGAATCAATTGATTATCCTATTCAGATAGATTTTTGGTTTCATCCGGAAATTCTTCAATTTCCAAAAATAATCTTAAATCATTTAAAATAGTATTATTTACAATAATCATGTTTTAAGAACAACTAGTTTCATTATCGTCCGCTCCCATAACCAGCCAACCAAATGCACTATTCGAAGCTGACAAGTGTTTATTTATAGGTATCCTTTTCGCATAAATTTATTCCCAACAAACATCGGCCCCTAAGAGGATGTTAATATTGTTATCCAAGCTAGCTAAATCAGCCAAATTCAAATTCCGTTTCTGCATTAAATCTTTTATTTTTACATCTGGATGTTTCACCGTTGCGCCTGTTACACTGCGAGAAATAAACAATTCCTGAGTTTTTTTAAAAGAAGGATTTGTACTTTCGAGAGTTACTTCAGCAACTCGATAAACTTTATCTGTTGGGCATTTCATTCCAAAAGAACAAACTGATAAAGTTTCATTCCAAATAATTTTTAATTCTAAATCATTCGCTAATTTTTCACTAATAACTGATTTCGAACTTCCACAGTCGAACATTAATCTTGATAAGCAATATTTATTTTCCGATTTAGCTATAACAGTACATGATTGCAAATAAACATTTTTAAAACAGTTTGTATTTACGTTACATTGAGAAATGGAAGTAATAACTTCAGAAGCATTAGAGTTGTCCCGTTCATTTTCGTTTTTATTAGAATTTAAACTAAGTGAATTTTTACAATTTTCTCTATTGCGCTCTACTGTTAAATTTGAGAGTTTATAATTTTTTCTACAAACTGAATCGTGATGAAATCTAGAAAAACATATTTTGCAAACAATGCCTGATTTATAAACTTTTCTCATGTGTTTCTCTTTAAAACATGACAAACACCGAGCTTCAAACTTAAGTTTATTAATTTTTTGTTCTATATCTAATTTTCTACAATTTACAGAATCATAAGAAGTTAATTTGCAAAAAATACATGATTTTTTTATTTGTGTGAGTAATGTTACTACGATTGATATATTTTTATGTTTACAGAAATTTTTTTGATACGTTTGTCCGGTTTGATAACTCTGAAAAGCGGTACGTTTAGTTTCACTATTTTTTAAAGAATTTGTTACGGTTTCACAAATTTCACTCTACTCCACTTCATACCTTAAAAACATAATTATTTCTGAAACCTCACAATTCGTTTCTTTGTTTCATTTTCTATGAAATTCTAAAACCAAATCTTGGGGTAATAATTTAAGAAGTAAGGGGTTTAATAAGTGACCGTATGATCCTTCAGTAATATTTAAAGCGTGTAAATTCCTTATATTTATCTATATCTCATCATACAATTTAGGCAATCCTTTAACGTTCGATGAATTCCTCACCGGTTCTAAATTAAGTAATTTAGACATGTACGAATTAATAATAAAGTCTGTACGTCCGTAACGCTGTTTTAAAAGATCTATGAAAGAATCGTAATTCTTTTCACGCAATTCAAACACAACGTCAACATTATAAGCGGGGGGGGGGGGGGGGAAGAGAGCAAACTTTTTAAAAATTGCAATTTTTCAATTTTAGTTAGGGATTCGTTCGACCCTATCGCGCTATCAAAACAATTTAGGAATTTCATGAAATTAGAACCACCAGAATAACGAGAAATCTCTAGCTGAGGCAATTTCAATGCCGAAAAATTTTGTTCTATACAACTTGTTGCACTCTCATTAATGCTTTTGTTCTGCTGTTTTTCTATTTATTTCTTTAATTTTAGATTTAAGTTTAATTTTGGTTGTATTTGTTTTACCTTCATATTCCTCTGATTGAGTAATTTCGTTTTTAAATTTAACGGGATCATTAATACTATTTTCTATTTCTGCATCATACTCTTTTAACTGTTTCGATTTGATATCTAAAATTTGTAATGATTCATTCAAATTGTCAAAAGAGTTTCCTTTTCAAAGTCTAAAGTTTGAACCATTTTAATTAATTTTGTATTTCTAGCTCGTGTAGAGCTTCTTTCTTCAAAAACCTTGCTCAATTTATCCATTATTGATTTTTAAAATGCTTACCTCCAATTAATTTATCCAAAATATATTATAAGCAAACAAATGAAGAATACTTCCATTTTTATAATTATTAACCGCAAAATATTTACTTTCAGAACTATCATAATGCGTGAATCATCACTTTAGAAGATGTCTTTTTTTTTTTTTTTTTTTTTTTTTATCATCATTATGAAGGAACATAAACTTTTTTTTTTTCATTTCGTTTCCAATATATTTTTTTTCTCGAGCGATGCACCAAATATGACCGTTGATTCAGTGGCAGATGATTTTATGTGCAAATATATACTCTATATTTCTTAATTATGATTTACTGAACTTATTTGCATATTAAATATACAGTTATATACATATTTTCTAAAGTTAACATAACTTAGGGTCTCCCCTTTTGACCCTTCCATATCCGAAGCCTGCCGCACAAGACAGAGAAGTTAAACAATTACATGTACCGTACGTGTCTTGACACACTGCAAAACTCCTGATGGAGGAAATATCCGTAACAGTAAGTTAATAAGTGGAGTTACATCTTGTTCAAAGTTTTGGAGGTAAGATGACAAAATATTTTTGAACGGTAGATGACGGTAGTTTTACATTGAGAAACGATGCGTTGTTGTGCTCTTTATTGTTTTAAATTATATCCAGGCATTTAGCATAATAGTAAATAATATAATCAATAACTTTTTTTTTTTTTTGTCTGCAAATCATAAATTAAAAAATAAATATATAGTTTTTCATAAAATAGTGTATATTACCATAGAAATCTCATAAGCTATTTTATACCCTAAGATTGGGATAAGAGGAAAAAACTAAAGCCTTAAGATGATCTTATATTTCAGAATTATTTATATGTTATATATATATATATATATATATATATATATATATATATATATATATATATATATATATATATATATATACATATATATATATATATACATTTTCGTTTCATATATTTTTAATTTGTAAAAGAGAGCAATAAATGACAAATTTAACAACTGCGGAATTTTACAGAATTATTAAAGAAACACTGCGTTGACTTCGCCCAATTTATCCTTAATTCCAATTATTTTAGTTAAAGAAAAATAACATATTACTGAATCGAAATTACATACGTTTTTAATTGTTTTACTTAAAAAAAAAAAAAACTATTTAAACGTACTTAGAGTACTATGAGGTTAATTAACTGAAGCTTTGTTCTTTACGCATATATTTCACAAAATCTTTAGTTATTTAAAAATATCAATAAGTAATAAAGATAATGGTTTAATTATTTCCTGTTTAAACATTTTATTTTAATACGAACGATACAAAGTTTCCATAAAAATTAACTAATTAGCAACTATATTAATACTTAACTTAATTACAGAAAAATAACATACTATTTTAGTTGTTTATTAAATTTAAGCAAATAAACATTTTTTTTTTCTTTTTTTTTAATTTATTTTAATCAGGATCTTTATTTTTTCCATCGGTAAAATAGAAAGCTTTCTAATTTAATGACACATTTGCGTTAATGTTAAAATTATACTCAACACATTGCTTCCTAATAAAAAAGCAACATATAATGCGTTATAGATAATTTATAATAAAGAAGAATAAAATAATATAAAGTACAATAAAATAATATAGTATTCTTAATCTCCAGTTATTGTAATATATATATTATATATATATATATATATATATATATATATATATATATACGGAGTTACATCGGATTAATTACACAGTGTGTACGAAATACTTTCACATTTGCGTCAATTCTCAAATATTAATCACATTTATATACAAATATGTGTTATGTATAATATATATATATATATATATATATATATCGTACATCCGTTTTCTTTATAAGTGCATAAACATGACTTTATTATTTAAAATTGTGTCAATTAATTAATAATTATTGCATTTTTGCTATTTTGTAAAAAATAGTTTTCTTTTCTTTAGCAGGTATGTATGAAGTTTTTTGGATTACTTTGAAATCGTCTGAAAATTGTGTCAAGATCTCTGTAAGTTAAATAAATTTAATTATGTTAAATAATATTATTTTTCTCTATAAATATACAAAAAATAATTAATACGAACAAAATAATATTTATAAGATTATAATTTACTTATAAAAAAATATTTATATATGACATTTGTTTCCCTCTATTTACCGTACACATTATTATACTTGTGTAAAGTTTTTACAAAGGTATTTTCATACAGATATCTTCAATAAATTATGTAACAATGTGCATCATAAGAAGACACAACAACATTTTTTAAGATTTACTTCAAAAGGGTTAGTCTGAGCGGTTTTGTTGAGAACTTTAACAAGTTTAACTAGTATGTTGTGGATACCACTTTTCTTCTGTATGATTCTATATAACAGCGCCACTTTCTGTGTAACATGCACAAAAGATTAACCATAGCTTCTTACAATAAAGAATTTTACGTATGGAGTAAGGGGCAAATTTAATCATTTGATGTTAAGATATAGCCTTGTGAAATGTCACAGAAAGTAGGTGATAACATCACCGTTTTTCGGCTGATATGCAGCCAAATTAAATCAGTTTTCCTTTTTATAATGGCTGTCTAATATCAGGTTTAATGCATTTATATTCAAAAGACATTTATCCTTTCTTTTATCAAAGATTTCAATGACGAAATGAGGTCGCTCACCACTATTCAGCAGTTTTGACAGATTTTAACTTTCAGAGAGAGGCTGTGACGGCAGTTGTCAAACTATACACTGTGAAATTTTGAAAGAGCCCGTCTCTAAAGGTTAAGAATCCCTCATTGTTTATTGAATAATAATAATAATAATAATAATAATATATATATATATATATACACATACAATCTACGATCCTACGCGACAGATGGCAGAAGACGAAGGCACTTAATTGTATATGACAATAACACTTAATTTGTTATGGCAAAAGCGCTAAATTAGTTATGATAGAGGCACTTAACTGTTTGTGCTGTGGAGTAGTTAGCATAAGTATTGTAGATGTGTAGAACTTGCCTGGGATCCGGAAAGAATTGGTGGTACTCCATCTTTTAGAGATTTGAAGATGTCCACGGGGTTAATTGCAACAGAGCAACACAATTTTTTGATCGATATGTACCCATATTAAATCTGTATAATGTTTCCTGTTGGGGCGTTTAATATACTAAGTTGTCTTCGGTTATGTACAATAGTATCTGAGATATAACCTTCTCGTCACGAGGAAGTTTCACTATAGTAGCACCACCTTTCGACCAATATGTACCTGAATTGAATCAACATAATATTTCATTAATATAATCTCACATATGTAGTTTTGCTTATTTAAACACAATAGAACCTAAGATACAGCTTTCCTTTAAATTGAAGAAATCGCAGTATAGCAGCGCCATCTGTTTTTAATCTTGTTAAAAATTGTTTAAAAAAAATCTATGTTGGTACTGGACATCACAGCAGAGCTAGTCGATGAAACATCAGGCATTTTTTATTAATACCGCTGTTGTATCTATAGATGTTTCTCTCTTTCTCCTCTCTCTCTTTTTTTTTTTTTTTTTTTTTTTTTTTGTTCTACGTAGAACAAGTTAAAAAAATTATGTCATTACTTAAACTCTTTAATATTTTCACTGTTCATTTAAGCACATATTGTATTTTTAAAAAATTGTGCTGACAAAAGTTGAGATTTAATTATTTTGTTGAACTCAGAAACTTGACAAAAACACAAATATTGTCTTTGACCATTCTCTCGATAAATTGCTATTAATAAATTTAAAACTAACAGACCTTTTTATCTAAATTTTATAAAAATATCAGTATGTATGTATATGTGTGTGTGTGTTAATTATTATAGTAAAAGTTTAAATTGTGTAAAATACACTAGGAAAATATACAAAACTAAAAAAAAAAAAAAAAAAAAAAATACATACAGAAATACTTATAATTTTATAGCTAACTTTATGCTACATTAAATGCGTAAATATTATTTAATTTAAAATTAATTTAAAAATAGAGAGTGTTAATTAAAATAAACCTTTAGGAAATTAGATCAAAATTTAGATTTAAAGGTAAACTAATAATAACATTATTTCCTTGTATATTATTATTCTCTAATGGAAAAAGAAATATCCCTTAAAAATGACACGGTTAAAAAAAATCCAAGCATGATTACGGGCAAAGCCCGTGAAAGAAATAGTTCAATCATAAATGATGCATACCCTGCCACTTTACGTTGTAACAAATATACAACCAACCTGTAGCTATTTGTATGATAAATTTGTATAAATAAAATCTCTCAATAAAAAAATACGATTATACTTTTAGTTTCAGATATGACGTCACTGAAAAGCTAACACTTTATACTTCAAGGAAATTGACAGTAAAAATTACAATTTGGTAGCAGATTTGAGCAATTTACATAAATTAATGATATTTGTCCGTAAAAAAAGTCAGTATTCCAAACTGATACTTTCATAACATGAATTTACGGGCTTAGACCGTTTAGTTAGTAAAATAGTTATTTCCCGTAAAGTTTTACAGTCAAATTCCGTAATTTTACTTTTTTTTTTTTTTTTTTTTTTTTTTAAACAATGGTGAGTATTTATTTAAATTTTTTCACATTTAGAGAAAAAATTGTTTTCTTTGTATAATTCCTTAAACATAAACTTAGAACTCTGATATTACATTTTCTTCACGGGATTGTAATCAAAACCACGGGAATATATAATCAATATGAAAATCATTAAAAATCATTCAATCTCGATGCGTAAGCTATATTTAATTTTTCATTTAAAATTTTCAAATATATCGTGCTTTACATCCACATATAATTAGAGGTGTATAGTTAATTTGCATCATTTATGGTTCAAAAGCAAATTATTACCCCTTAATTAGCGCCACGATCAATAGTTCCTAGGGATACACGATATCAATGATCTATGGTATCAGTCTCTCACCTATATTCCAGTAATTGAATATTAATAAACTTTTGAAATGTATAGTTTTAAAGGAAGAAAATTAGTCTTTCAGGTATACGAAATTAAATTTTGAAAATACATTAGTTTTAATAATTATTATGTTTTAGAAATCGACGTCTGACTAAATGTATTGTTAATTTTCCCAGAAGAATTATTTTACAGCATATATTCGAATTATGTTTCTCCAAAGTTATTGATCATAATTTAAAAACACACACTTTAACACAGTTTATCTAATATAATACTATTCTTATATTAAAAAAATAATAATAATCTGGAGTGACTTCACTCGACTTTCCGAACATTAAGTAATTAACGGTTGTTTGAATAAATTAAAGTAAGAGAAATCGTTAAATACGAAGAAGAGAAAATTATAATAGGTGTATGAGATAGTATGTTGTTTAGTTTTACGCTACTGCGCTTCAAATAATTTGTGCCTATATGGTGTCTGCGACTGTGACCTGTAACATATGAATTTTCAGTTCATTCAAATAAGTAGTTTAGACGCAATCGCTTAACAATTTGAGCCCACAGGGCATAATAATACAGAATTTTTCTTTGTATCCCTCTTAAACCCTATAAGTGCTAGTTTCACTAGAAATTATATGCTTCATGCGATGGTGGCATACAGTACGTCTATAAATTTTAAACTCAATCAGATGAGGCATTTAGACGCTAATGATTTCAGCAAATAGGTCATAATGATTAAGATTTTTTTGTTGTGTCCCTGTAAAAATCTATAAGTACTAGATTCACCAATAACTATACAGTTCGAGCAACGGTGACCTTTAACACGTATATAAATTTTCAGCTCATTCTGCTTAAGCGCTATCGCACTTCAAATAATTTCAGCCCGTAGGCCATAATTATAAAACAATTTTTTTTTTTATTATGCCCCAGTAAAAAAATATACGTGCTAGATTTATATATATATATGCATTTTGTGCAACAATAACCTATAGCATTTGTGCAAATTTTCATCTCAAACGAACAAAGCGTTCAGACACTATCGCACTTTAAAGTATTTGGACATAGACCATAATGATAAAGAATTTTTTTGTGTCCTGTAAAAAAAAATATATATATATATATATATGTATGTATATGAGTGCTAGATTCACCAAAATCAAAAGGTTCGTGCTATGGGGACCTATAATATACGTACCAAATTTCAGCTCGTTTTAACAAAGCGTTTAGACGTTATCGTGTTCACTCACATACATACACACATGCATACACATATATCATTGTAAAAGCAGTATACATGAATTCAGGGGATATCAAAACGTGTAGAAACACCAAAATCTCAAACTCGGATTTTCGACATGATCGGAATACTTTCCTCACTGTAGTGTTCGGAGAAAAAAAAAAAAAAAAAAAAAACGGAAAATGAATTGTTTAAAGAAAGGAAAAAAAACGATTTTTTTTCCGGTGAAATTTACCTCTCAAATGCTAATGTTAGCCTATGTGAAATTTATCGCAAGGTAATTAAATGTTATTTTACATCTGTATAATTTTGTGATACTTTCAAGTATGTGATCAAGTTTTGTGCAACTGCCGGCTGCTTAAATAGAAGCAAAAAATCATTATTTGGATTTTTTATGATGTTCTGTTGAATTGTGCGCAAACTCTCCTACATTAGGTAGCAAAAGTATCCGAGCACTAGCAAAAGTTGGTATATACACTGAGAAAAAATTCTGTAACTGACATCTAGAATCTAAATTGTGGCTCTAAAAATAATAGTTCCATATCATCCTTATAAATTCTAGTCCCCTTGGAAAGCGACTTCTAGAAACCTTTATTCTAGAGCAGAATTAGAATTCTAGAGCATTTGCCGATATTCTCGAGGGCAAAGTTATTTAAAAATCTCTGCAAATAATTGAGACTACAAGAGGCCGGTTTTTGCAACTATAATCTTGGTTTATTACCAAATTCTAGAAAATCAAGCGAGAATTTCTCGCAATGTAAATGATTCAGACTACTAGAAATTCTCGATAATTTCATATACTCAGTTTATTGGCGTGCCTTATGCGCATAGCTCGGAAATCTATATTTCTAGTTGGGGTTTAGAAAATGGCCACTTATTCATTCTAGAGAAAGGCGGTACATTTTTTTTTTCTCAGTGTAAAAAATTTACACTTAAGGCTGTACTTCAGTCAGATAGCTCCCTTCCTCCCTTTCCATGTTATCCAAAGTTATTTTCGTTGCTTCTTTTTATAAAAATATATCATTCAAAAATGAACTTGTTCGAATTCTGTTTTTTGAATATTACTCTTTGAACAGGTAGTCTTTTAGCTTAGTGAGCAATTTTTCGAAAAAATAAATTTAAATATTTTACTTAGAGCTCCACACTTAGAGTCCATAATTTACTTATTGAAATAAAATATTTAAATTAATATTTTTTTTTTCTTTGAAAAAATTCTCACTAAGTTAAAAGACGACCTTTCCAAAGAGTAATATTCAAAAAACAGAATTTGAAAAACTTCATTTTTCAATGAGATATTCTTATAATACGAAGCAACGAAAATGCCGTTGGATAACATGGGAAGGGCGAAAGGGAGCTATCTGATCTGTATCAGATCAAGGTATCAGATCAAGCTATCTGTATCAAGGCTGTACATCAGGTACAGCCTTGATACAGTTTTGTTAAATAATTCCTTGTTGAATCCTGTTCTTAGTCAGTCTAAGAACATGATTCAACAAGGATTTATTTAATAAAACTCTATTAAGCGAATTTTTTTTATATAGGATTTTTTTCTAGTGCTCGGATACTTTTGTTGCCGACTGTAGCTTTACATTAGATAGAAATCCAGAACTTGTGTCTAAGCAGCATTTCACGTTTAACAACATTTAAAAAGTGGCATGCGAAAACTTTAGAATTAGACGACAATTTCCTTCTAGTCAAATAGTTGCTAGTTACGAAAGAGTTCTCAACCATTTATATTATAATCAAAACCAGTTTAATTAAATTGATTTATCAGGAATATGCTTTTTATCATCTTCTAGATTACAATATCTAACTTCCATTACTGTGATACACAAATTTGGAGTTCTCCAAAATTCTTCTTGATTTAAAATGAAGTTTTCTTCTATCCTTCTCCTGTATTCAGCCTGAGATAGTAATTCATTTTGCGCAATTTTTTTCCTAAGCTTTTCCTAGGTTTTTTTAGTTGTACGGATTTGATCTACGTATATTATTGTATACATTGCGTAGTTTCATGTAATTTTCTTAAACATAGGTACATTAGAATTATTTCGTTCAAAATTCACATTTTAAGCTATCACCAACCTTCACTAAGTGTCAATGTCTGGCATCCTTATTTAGTTTATAAATGGCTTTGTTAAAACAATAAATGATATTTTATTTTCCAAGGCGATATCGCAATTTTATATAAATTCAATAGGAATTCAAATTTCACGTCAGTGTGGTGTATGTTCATTTTTTACTGTATTTTGTATGTGAGGAGGTTATTAGAAATACTTACATTGTAGCGTGTGATACGAATGTAGTCAATATCTCAATAAAAATCACCTAACTTTTCATAAAGTATTATAAAAATATATGCGTTTATTTTTTCCTGAACTACACAGTGGAATTTTCGCTTGTTGAACCGTGTCCTCATTTTTCTCGTGGGAGTGTTGACTAAATACCATGTGTTGTTTTCTACCAATGACAAATTTGCATCTTCCGTGTGTTTTATCCAATTACTCCTAACATTCGGATATTTTATATTTACTATCTCTTCGTGCATTTTTCGTTTATAAATGCTTGTTGAGCAATCTCATGTTACACTTGTGAAAACAATTTCATTAGATATCCAATCAACTTTATTTATGCTACGAGACCTTTCCAACTTTCGCATTCACATACATTTCATTTTGCAACCAAATTTATGCTTATGTAATCTTCTGACCAGATTCAATTTTAGAGCTAGTCAACACTTGGCCTCATACTGTTCGTTTGTCGCATTAACATTTTCGTTGTATTACCGACTACAATGTTTACTCAGGTCTCACGATCTTGCTTTACTAGAAAATATATAATATAACACTCGTTGTGTATATGATTTCAGCCATCTCGATATATTTCCGAATTAGTTCAGAATTTGTAGCTGTTACAAGTTCTGCTTCTACTTGAGTACTTGGGGGTTGGTGAGTTGTCCGAGAATGAAAGGCCAAACTTACAAAAATTCAGTAATTTATTCACAGAAAGTTCCAGAAAAATACAGGTCCATACACCATGTATCAGCTTCAATTCAACCAGTAAACACAGCTTAAACAACAGCTGTCAATAGCAAATCCACAGTACAAACTGTATAGCAATAACACTTAAACAAGTCTCTTTCAGAGAGGCTCAAAACAATGCAAGCATTAGCGAAGCTGGCTGAGAACTGAACTGAACTAGCCTTGGCGAAGAAAACAGCCTTATACCCCCGTAGAAAAGTGTGGAAAGTTCCGGAAATTTCCGTATCTCATCAGCCAATGAGATTAGAGCTTCCATATTTAGTATTTCCCTTATAAGAATTTTCTCGCCAGTGTCGCCAAAAAATCGCCAAGGTTGGAAAAAAACGTCAAGTTTGGCGCCAAATTCATTACCTGCCTTATTGGGGCTTTTTAATGCGTTTTTTAGGAAAAATAAGGCTTTTTCAACGCTAAAACGACTAGAAATGCACAAAATTAGCACTTTATCAACTTACTAAGCCTCTTTAAAAGAATTTATACAAAAATAAACACAATTATTTACAATTTTGTAACAATAAAATGAAGCAATTAAAAAAAAAGAAATCTTTATTATTCTTCTTTAAATAAATAAAAGTTTTAAAATGTTATTTTATACGTAGTTAGTTTATAATAACAACAGCCCAAAACTCATTTAATATAAAATGAATAAAAGCAAGTTCTTCATAATTGTTTAGATTTTGAGGAAAAATGAAATTTTTTTTAAGATTCAATGGGAGAAATAATCTCAAGATTTTAATTTAAGATTAAAACCATTCACGGTAGAACGTTCTTTTTATCTATTCCTTTATGTATTTTAATCGCTTCGTATAACTCATCCATCTAAATTTATCAAAGTCAGGAACTTTTCACTTGAATTTCTTGTTTTAATTTAAGTTTAATTTAACTTGTTTTGACTCTTGTTATTGCACAATGACATTTTTCTTTGAAAGCACAAATTGTTATTATTTTTCCCCATTTTGAAAGTATTAATTTTTATAAGTATTTCATTAAATATTTCAGATATAAATTATGATTCTGTCTTTAAATTTAGGAATAATTTATACATATATATACGATTCTTAATAAGTTTTTGTGTTAAAGTATAAGAATATGTTTATTATTATTTATTATTATTATTATTAATATAACCGTGAACAAAAGATATTTTCATTTTTATCATCTTCTGTTTTTTCCATTAACGACACTATTAATCGAAAAACTGTGGTGAAAATTTTGTGTCTGAAAATCAAGATAACTCTTTCAAATTTCTAAATTATACTTTAATATTAAATTAAAAAATATATTACCAAATTTGTTACTTCCGTTTATAGAAAACCTACATTTTTAGGTCAGTATTTAAGTTTTAATTCTGCGGACCCTTCTTCACATAAGTCTTCTGTTTTCTATACTTTACTTCACCGTGCTAAATGGTATTGCAGTACTGATGAGCTATTCCAGTTAGTATTAAAAAGATTTTTTTTCGGACTTAAAATATAATAATTATCCCTCTCGCTGACTTAAAAGAAAATTAAAAGAGCATGACTTTAATATTGATAATAAGAAATTAATTACTCCAAGTTACCTAAATCTTTCGTTACTATTCCTTACTATAAAAACAATTTCCGAATCTATTGCAAAATTTTACGCACTGTTAATATGTCTGTATCATATAAACCCCAATATCTAATTCGTAATTTCCTGTATGATTTTAAACCTATTATCTCCCCCTTTTCCCGTACAGGTGTTATTTAAAATATCCCTTGCAAATCTTGCAGTTCGGATTATGTTGGTGAAACTGGTCGTTCCCTTCAAACCCGAATTTTCAAACATAAAAGAAATTTCAAAAACCGCGATATAGGAATACGTTCTAAAATAGTGCAACATGCCATAGAAACCGACCATCTACCTGATTTTAGCAACACTAAAATAATCATATCTAACAGTTCAAATTATCATTCAAGAATTTTCCTTGAGGACTGGTATACGAAGCAACAGTTTTCCCCGCTTAATGAGGCATGCGCAGTTCCCACTGAATACACTGTACTCTGTTAAAGAAGTTTTTTTGTTCTACTCAACGAATTACTTTTTGATTTTTTACTGATAAGGAGCCTGTAAAAGGCTCGAAATGTTTAAATTTATGTTTTGTGTATTTTAATGTTTTAAATCGTATATTTTTAGTGTATATTGTCTCGGTTTTTGATGCTATTAAAGATTAAAATTTATATATGAGACGTGATGATTTTTAAATATTTCAAATATTGCCAAATTTGATATTACATAAACTTTAAACATTGAAAATATTCTAATAAAAGAAAGCGATAATAATTTTTTATATGCACGGTAATTCTAGGAATAGTTTTTAAAGGAAAATACGCAAGTATCAAATGACGTTTTAATACATATATTTCATGTAAAATATGTTTAGTTTTTTAAAAAATGCTTCTTCTTTTTCATATTACACTTAAAAATGAATGTCGTGGATTAGCATAATTTGTGAGGGTATCATATATAATTTTTTTTCATTATGAATAAAGAAGTACTTAATTCTTAAAATCATATTACTGCATGAAATTATTTCCAATTCGTATATGTGCTAAATTAAAGAAAAAGACTAAAGAAAAGGACATTTGAAAAAAAAATTAAATAGAAACAATTACATATATTTATATAATATTTAAAAAAAAAATTCTGCACTCGCACCCACGCACAGGTACCCACATGCACACACCATATATATAAATATATATATGTACAACTGTGTAATTCATAAATCTAAAAAAACTGAAGAAAAGAATAATTCAATACGTATAGAATGTATTTTACATATGACAGCAAATATGATATATAAATGGGTGGGGGGAACTACGTGTGAAAACTTAACAAAGTATGAAGATGATTAAAATATGACAAAATCAAATTGATAAACGAAACCTTATAGAATTCATAAATTCATCTTAGACATTACACGATGTACAAGGAAATTTCTGTGATTTTTTCTGCGAAGTTAAGTGCATAGTGCTAATGAATCTTATATTGAAATGCCCAAATCACAAAAGCAAAAATGGAAAGTTGTGAAAATTTGGAAAAAGTTTTTATAAACAATACCAAAGCTTACTTTCCAGCTACATACATAGAACATGTAAGAGCAAATACAAACTAACGCCAGTTTACATTTATGATTTCAACAAAAAAAAATAAAAATAAAATAAATAAATCAAAATAAATAAATGCATGATTTATTAATTTTAATATATATATTGATTGCATCAAATTATAACTAGAACTAAAACAGTAAAAAATGCATTCACGTTTTTTTAACTGCACTCTATGTTGATTCTATCTTGATTTTTGTTTTAACTTCACTTTCTGATAATATTATCTTCTAGTTTTTGGTTTAAATGTTAAGTGTAAACCGGCTTTAGTTTCTATTTGTATTGACATGTCCAGTGTATGTAGCTGGTAAATATGTCTTGTATTGATTTCATAAACTCTTTTCATGTTTCAACTTTTTTTTTTTTTTTTTTTTTTTTTTTTTTAGTTTGACAATTAAAAGATAATATTCATTAGAATTATGCACTTACTTTTTAAGAAAATCACCAAAATGTGCTTACAGTACTCGTACAATGCCCTACAGGAAGTTACGAATTCTGTAAACTTTAATTATTTTATTTGATTTTGTATTATTCTGATCCTTTATCTACTTGTTCGTTTTTTGATAATTTTTAGTACGTTACAGCAAATAAATATTATTGATTTCAATTTTATAAAAATATTTCATGACAGATCTACTTTTAAGAAATATTTTTATAATTAGAACTTATTCATTGTAATGCTAAGCCATTCTAGGTATATTCAAATATATTTTATATTAAAAACATCATCATGCCATCAAATTATGATCCTTATACCTCAAAATCATTTTATTTAAATCTGGTTAAATGTTTAAAATATTTTAATTATGATTCTATAAAAGGTTGGTGTAGTCACATGAATTAATCAGTAATAATCCTAAAAATGCTGCATTTTTCTCTGTTTAGGAATCAACGGATTTGCAATTCACATTTAAATATATAGTACCCATTTAAATTTGGATGCTTTAATCTTCGACCCAACATTTTTAACCCTCTGATTACCGCAAATGAATATATCCGTTTACTGAACCGTTGTCTTTCCTGCTACACACTTATAATTTTAAATTACTTATTTATATTTATTTCCATGTATTAAAATGTGAAGGTGATATATAATATCCACATGGTTATCTTTCTAATACATAATATATTTTTTTTTTTGTATGTCAATATGATATATCCTTCGTTTTAGTTTATTATAAAACAGTACAGAGAAAACAACATTACAATTTTGCCCTTTTTCTAGCCGGTCAGGTGGCTGTGAGTATAAAAATTTAAATTTGTCAATTATTTAAGCAGTGTTTTCTATCTTTAAATTCAAAAGATAATTATCATAAGTATTTTTCATGAAATTTTTTTTTTTTTTGTTGTTTTTTATGCTATTTTGAAAATAACACAGAAAAAAGAAAAAAAAAAAAAAAATCTGAAAATGAATGTAAACCACGAAACGGGAATATTATGCAATAATATATACATTTTCAAAGTCATTTTATTCGTATAACTCCCTCTGAAGTGTAATAATCATTTATAAAGAAAGATATATTTGAATTACACGGATTCAAAATTCTCCATACAATATCCTTCATAAAATATGCATGCATTATCAAAATATTTTGCACAAAAGTGCATATTTTTCTACAATAAATTGCTTTAAATATTATATAGAAAAGGTATTTTACAGCATTTACTAGAAATATCACAAAAGAATTTGGAACTATTAGATGCTAAATTCCCACTTGTGCATAAACAAGTTTCACAAAATAGATCAAAAAGAAAATATGTTTAAGAATCGTGATTTGAATTTTGTGTAGTACTATAGATTTATTTTTATTCAGAGCGTACAAAACTAGATAAAGGAGAAACGTGATCGTAAGTACAAAGATGTAAATTTCAAATATATTCTTTTTTTTTTTTACTTCAAATTCTCTGGCATTATTCAACAGAAATTAAAGTAAAATATTTATTGGAATATTTTAGTATTATCATACATATTTTACAAGATAAAGTTCTTTTTTTAACAAAAATCATTGTTAAATCGTGACACTGCTTCTTCTTATTGATTTTATCACAGTAACTTTTTTTTCCTGCGTATAATTTACTATTTCTAAAAGTATTTTAATTCAAGCGACAAATAAATCACTATTACTATTTACATTAATAGAATCTGGCATTCCTTAATTAATTAATTAATTTATTATTATTATTATTATTATTATTATTATTATTATCTATTTCAGAAAAAAAACAAGCACAAAGTGTTATCAGTTTTCTTCTTATTGCAGTAGACTTTCAACTACAATACTTTCGGATAGTCAGTCAGGACTCCTAGCATTAAAGAAAGTGGAATCACAAGATTCAATAATTGCAGACATTAAACAGAAATTGATACATTTAAGCAAGGAAATGTTTTTTGACTGAGTGAAAGGTCATACGGATATTCAAGGCAATGCGATGACAGACGAATTGGCAAAAAAAAGCAATCGTATACGAAATTTCAAAGCAAGGATTTCAACCAATACCATTATCATCAGTAAATATGAACTAAAAAATGAACTTACTCAAAATTGACAAAAAATATGAGAAGAATCAGGGAACGGAAGATATACAATTAAATTTATCCCAAAAATAAACAAGAAATATACATAATAAATAGACATCTATGTACCTTTTTGACAAATCATGGTTGATTTCAAATTTATTTATACAAAATCGGAAAAAAGGTCATCTCCAAACTATATTGGTGGCAAACTCTCAAACTCCTTGCATTATGTTATTGACTGCCCCTTAACAGAGCATTACCACCTCAAAAAAAAAAAAAAAAAAAAAAAACAATAATCAGTCACTAAAGAGTTGGTTCAAACATATTACAAAACACAATAATCTAAGAAACAAAATAATAAATTGTATGAAATATGTTGAAGAAAACGAATTTATTTTTCAAACTACATAACAAGCATTGAATGAAACTCTTTAATAATAAATAGTAATAAAAAACTCAAGATCCGAGGCTGAGATTGCTCAAAATAGAGATTATTAACAAATTATTTTTGTTCTCTCTTTCTTTTTCTTCTTTCAAATAAAAAATTAATTAACTATAAAAAGGAAAAGAAATGTAGAATTGTTGTAAAGGCAGTCATGAATATCATGGAGATCTTACTAAATAAAAAAGTACTATATTTATTAGAAGAAGAACATTTCTACTAATATAGTAAAAACAGGTGAAACAAAATTGTTTCTGAAAATGTTCATTTTCAACTGTTTGCATCTAAATATTAATACAAAAAATGTAGTTTTACAGATTGTGGATGACTATCGCTGGACCACGATTTTTTCTCGATAAGGTGATTAGCTTCGGGAATGGTCCAAAGTCTCTGTATCCCTGTTATAGAATACTATTAAAAATACAGACTTTCTTAAACTTTAAACTACCAGACAAGCTTATTTCGAACAAAAGTATTCTGCAATAATCGTACGTAAATTTAGCATTACAAATTTGCTGTTTGGGGCTTTTAACATAGTATTAAAGTTATATACACAATGGAAATTAGCGATAGCATTTGATTCACCCTAAGTGTAGTCTCAAGATATGCCATCACATGTTGAGTCACAGAGGAAATGGCTCCCATGCGTCATAGCATTCAACACAATTTTTAAATGCAATGTCTTTAAATATATCTTCTTCTTTATATTACTCTAGTTTAATTCTATTTTTATTTTCTTACAAATAAGAAACATAAATATAAATAGTGTTTGCTTTTTAGTCTGTTTTCTTTCTTTCTGTCTTTTTTTTTTTTTTTTTTATGTACATTACTATTTAGCCCTTTGCCGGTCCTATGTATTTTTATCCTTCTGGTCATTGTTGGACTCTTTCATTCAATATCCACCACTAAATTTTAACTGTGACCATTGTGTAATCACTTCGAAGGTTATTCGTCCATTACATATATCAAATATTATTCCTCAAAATTATTGATGATAGTTAAATAAAATCGGCCTTAAATCTGGCAACACTGTTCAGAATACTGTACAGCATTAGGGATGGCAAAGGATTAATCTACCATAACTTAGTATTAATATTTAATATATATAATTCTATTGTGTACATAAAATTTTTGAGAAATAATGATAAATTATGTTTACTGAGCACGTGCATATCTGTGTACACGTTAAAACACATACTAATATAAGTCGAACTGTAGTATATAATTCACGATTCGCTATATATTGTAGGAAAAAAATAAAATAAAAAAATATATTAAAAATTATTCGAATAAAGAAAAAGGTATTGTACAGTAACTTAGCGCGTTATTTGATGTCAAAAAAAGTCTCAACATTGGGACAGGTAATTTTTTTCACTGTATGAAAGAAAAAAAAAAAAAAATTAGTTGCAATTTTCAGACCGAAAAGAGTAGTTATTTTACAGAGATGCCAACTTTTATAATTTATTCAGAAGCATCGTTAGTACCGCTCTTTTTTCCTACCAGTAAATTTGAAGAATAATTTTCTTCGTATTTAATCGTTATCACATATTGCAGAGAAATATTCTACAAAAATTTTCGTGCGAAAAGAAAGCGGGACTAACAAAAGCTTCGGAATAGTTTATAAAAACTTGTTGCTCTGCTTTCAGATTAAAATAAAGTGTACATAACTTGCATATTGCTTTAAATGATAACTTAGTCATAAAGCTAAAAAGTCAATTATATTAAATATACACTAGGAAACAAAATAATTGAAATAATATCTATTTTAATTTTTTTATCGATTACATCCAAGATAACCATACCTGCCTACATTTTAATAAATATTTCGTGGAATTGTTCGTGCCCTCTCCGTATTCCAGGCAATTTCATTTTTAATGTAATTTTCTCCAATGAAACTGAGATAAATAAAAAGGAAATTTCTTCAAAAATAAACTAGTGTGAGAAAAAAAGGCAATCAGTAAGAGTATTACTGATTATTAATTTGAAAATTGGCAAGTATGAAGATACCTGACGCCTTATCTTGAAACAGCAGATATGCAAAGATCTTGTACCTGGTATGCTTCATTAAATGGGCACAGATGTTTCCTTTCCTCTGTGAGTGCACATAATTATTTCTTACAAATGCATTGGAAATGTTAGTATGAAAAATTTTGTATATGGCAGGACACATTTTAAGAATTTATTATTATTATTATTATTATTATTTTCAAAAATACTGCTTATTATTATTTTTTTCATTTGTTAAAAAAGTAAAAAATGTAAAAAATGTAAAAATAATCTATATATATATATATATATATATATATGCTATCAGGTTTTACCCGCTTTGTTGATTTATATGGTTAATATTGGATAAGAAAAGCAAAAAAACTCACAATGTCAAGTGTGTTAAAAAAAAAAAAAAAAAAAAAAATTCACACCGGAAGTAATAAGGGGACAAAGTTGACTAGAAAAATACATTGAACAGCGGGAACCGGGCGGGCTGGGGCATGGGTCCTATCATCCAGGAATAATACGACTCGCCTAGTATAACCACCGCCACTTTAGAATGTAGAATAAGAGGGGTAAAAAGGCTAAAAACCCCATAGGAATAGCATGGGAAGAAAAGCAAAAAAACTCACAATGTCAAGTGTGTTAAAAAAAAAAAAAAAAAAAAAAAAAAAAAAAAAAAAAATTTCACACCGGAAGTAATAAGGGGACAAAGTTGACTAGAAAAATACATTGAACAGCGGGAACCGGGCGGGCTGGGGCATGGGTCCTATCGTCCATTAGTATGTTGAGTTTTATCATGTCAAATCAACAAAGCTAAAAACCTGAGCCCTCAGATTTTTATGAAATTGGGATCATTTGTTTGCTCTATAGAGAAATGAATTTATACGAATTAATAAGTTCCTATCTCTTTTAGTTTTTGATATACAAGGCTGCGAAAATGGGTAAAAAATGCACATTTTTGAAATTCTTCTACTACAAATGCACCCATATTTTCTTTCCTAATTACATTAGAAATAAACGATTGGTATCATTAGAAAGTTTATAATACAGGCTTTCACATGATATGACACAAGTATACATATTTAAATTTTTCATTTGAAGTTCAAACATTTTGACATTTGACATAAAATATCTCAAAAAATACACATTTAGTTTTCTTTTAAAAATTTTATGTTATTTTTACATTTTTTTATCTATAAATATTGCAAATTTCAACATGGAACGGAAATGGAATGCTGAGTTATAAATTAATATGCAACACTAAACCAGTATTTTCATATTAACATAACGCAAGTTTTTTCCCGTATTTTGTTCCCTAATAAACTTGGAGATATAAGATTAGTATCATTAGAAAGCTTATAATACAGGCTTTTAAATGATATATCACATGCAAACATTTTTTGAATTTTTCATTTTAAGGTCATTTTGACTTAAAATAAGGTCATTTTACGGTCATTCTGACTCAATATATAGTGAATCGTGAATTACATAACAATGCTTTGGAATTTTGACTGTTGCCCTACAATGTCTCAAAAAGTACATATTTAATTTTCTTTTTAAAATTATATGTTATTCTTACATTTATTATCAATAATTACTGTAAGTTTCAACATGGTACGGCCATGGGATATTGAGTTATAAATTAAAATGCAACTCTACCAGTATTTCCATATTAACGTAACGTACGTTTTACAAAATATGGCCGTCCCGTGTTCAATCTTACAATAATTATAGATAATAAACGTAATAATAACATATATTTTTTAAATGAAAATTTAATGTATACTTTTTGAGACATTGAATTTTAAAGGTCAAAAGGTTTTACCTTAAAATGAATTTTTTAAACATATATATTCATATGATATATGCATCATTTAAAAGACTCTGTTATAAGCTTTCTAATGATGCTAATTTATACCTCTAAGTTAATTTGGAAACAAAATATGGAAAAAACTTTCGTTGTGATAGTATGAAAATACTGATTTAGGTGATGCTATGAAAGTAAAAGCCAGGGGTGTTATTTGGTGGCCTAATATGAAGAGAGAAATTGAAGAATTAGTTAATTCTTACATAAGAAGTCAAATGTTTGCAAAAGATAATCCTAAGTTAAAACCTTTAGAATGGAAATCAGGAAAACCGTGGGAAACGATTCATGTCGGTCCGTAAGGGGGTAAATATTTTTTGGTTGAAGTAGACGCGTATAGCAAATGGTTAGACGTACAGGTTGTACCAAATACAGAATCGAAGACAACCATAAATGCATTGAGATTTTTTTTTTATCTTTGGTTACCGATCGATTTAGTCTCCGATAACGATACGTCATTTACAGGGTACCAGTTTTGAAAATTTCTCATAATTACTAGAATAAAACATACAATAATCCATCCATTTCATCCAGCCTCCAATGGACAAGCTGAGATATACGTACAAACGGTCAACATGCCCTGAAAGAGCTTGGCACAACTGTTATGACATTAGCCGTTTCTCGATTTTTATTAGAAAATCATGCAACACCATATGCAGTAACTGGCGAAACTCCAGTAGATTTAATGTTCGGACATCCTTTCATTTAGTATTTCCCTAACTTAAAACAGCCCTTCATTTAGTATTGACCTCAAAACCTAAATCCAATGAACCTCTTTATAAATATGAACCAAACGAATCAGTTTTTATAAAAAACTTTGGAAGAGGGGAAGAGTAGATGTCAGGTAAAATTACAAAATTGTTAGGTAGCCGGTGGGTTTTAGTCAAAAGAAATGACGGAGTAAACCACATTTGTAAACGTCATGTAAACCAAATACGACATAATAGAGAGATAAGTGAGGAAATGACTAAAATGAGGAATGAAAACATTCCTATGAATGTTAATGGCGAATATTTTAATGTTAGTTACGAATCATTTTCATATACCAGACCCATTGAATTTCATATGACAAGAGAACAAAATATTAGTAAAAATGATATTTTTTATAGTTTTAATTAAACACAGCCTCCACGTGATACAGTAATAGAAACGGATATTGCAAATCGTGTATCGAGTGATGTATCTAAAAATAATGTATCTGAAAATATCAAGAGTAAGAAAAAAGTTCCTCCTAGTGTAATTGATTGTAAATATAAAAAGACTGCTAGTGGAATTGGTGGAACTGATAATCATACAACTCCACCAGTAAGATGTTGCACTCACCAAATAAAAAAAAGTCTCTCGTTTGAACTATGAGGAAATGGTTGTGATATCCCAATAAGATACAAGATGGCGCTACGAGTCAGTAATAAAGCAGAACTGTTGCCTAGGTAACGGTGTTACATGACCAACCAGAGAGCTGAACGCCTCGCGCTCCTAAAATTGTGTAAGTGTATGCAATGTCGTTTGAGCTGGCGGTTCTTCCGCTATGTACAGTCAGAAAAAAAGCCACCCATCCACTTGATTTCGCGGTGGATTATTGTAAAAACATGCGGCTGGTACCAATCGATTAGTAATAACGCCTAGTTTATAATGGTATAGTTAGATTTTGCTTAAGGGGCATTAAAACAGGCATCAACTTTACTTTTTTCAATGGCAACCCCTATTTAATCCCCCCAACCCCTAATCATTAAAAGACTCTGTTATAAGCTTTCTAATTATGCTAATTTGTATCTCTAAGTTAATTTGGAAACAAAATATGGGAAAAACTTACGTTGTGATAGTATGAAAAGACTGATTTAGGTGATGCTATGAAAGCAAAAGCCAGGGGTTTTATTTGGTGGCCTAATATGAAGAAGGGAATTGAACAATTAGTTAATTCTTACATAAGAAGTCAAATGTTTGCAAAAGATAATCCTAAGTTAAAACCTTTAGAATGGAAATCAGGAAAACCGTGGGAAAACATTCCTATGAATGTTAATAGCGAATTTTTTAATGTTAGTTACAAATCATTTTCATATATGAGACCCATTGAATTTCATATGACAAGAGAACAAAATATTAGTAAAAATGACATTTTTTATAGTTTTAATTAAACACAGCCTTCACGTGATACAATAATAGAAACGGATATTGCAAATCGTGTAACGAGTGATTATCTAAAAATAATGTATCTGAAAATATCAAGAGTAAGAAAAAAGTTCCTCCTAGTGTAATTGATTGTAAATATAAAAAGACTGCTAGTGGAATTGGTGGAACTGATAATCATACAACTCCACCAGTAAGATGTTGCACTCTCCAAATAAAAAAAAAAGTCTCTCGTTTGAACTATGGGGAAAGGGTTGTGATATCCCAATAAGATACAAGATGGCGCTACGAGTCAGTAATAAAGCAGAACTGTTGCCTAGGTAACAGTGTTACATGACCAACGAGAGAGCTGAACGCCTTGCGCTCCTAAAATTGTGTAAGTGTATGCAATGTCGTTTGAGCCGGCGGTTCTTCCGCTATGTACAGTCAGAAAAAAAAGCCACCCATCCACTTAATTTCGCCGTGAATTATTGTAAAAACATGCGGCTGGTACCAATCGATTAGTAATAACGCCATTTTGCTTAAGGGGCATTAAAACAGGCATCAACTTTATTTTTTTCAATGGCAACCCCTATTTTTGACCACATATTCAAATTTCTGAGATCAAGGCGGTTCGGAAAAAGTTCTGTTTATATACTTTAAACCAATTTTTGACAGAGTTACAAGCAAAAATGTATTATGGTCTATACATTTAGAAAAAAATAAATTCTGATCTACTACATAGTGGACATTATTCATATTAAGATTCATACCTGAAGAAAAGTAGAAAAATATTGATTATCAAATAAAACGAAATATTCAGTATTAGGAAGTGTGTTTGCTTCTAAATTTATCTCAATTAAAGTTGACTCCCGTATAACGTGCTTGTTCAAAACACGATCAATAAATAAAGACTTGTGCTCGTACAATGCAGAAAACGATTCCGTATAACGCTTAAAACAAATTAACATTTTCACACAGTTAATCAAATTTTTGATTCCTCTAAGGCGTAAATGACTTGTATTCTTCTTCTTAAATTTTTAAATATAGTTTATGATTTAAAATTTTGTAAATTTGTGTATTTATTTTTAATAAAAATTAAACTGCTTGTTACGTCACTTCATACGTTTCAATTTTAATATCTTGAGTCATATGAACCCTACAATATACAGTTGCAAAAAAGTAGATATCAACATAAAATAATAATAGTGCTAATGATGATAGTAATAATAGCGGTAAAAAAAAAAAAAAAGTATAATATTTAAAACAAAATAATTTATTTACTTCTGTTGAGTACATTTTTATTTTATACAGTAAGCCCGGTACGAAGGTGTTTCTATAAACTCTTCCATTTAATTTGAGGCGTATGAACCTACAATATACAATATACAAAAAATATAGATAACAAGATTTAAACAAAAAACTGGGAAAGGACGTTTAATGTTCAATAAAATGGAGATACTGTTCAAAAGTATTCCTATATTGAGTAATAAGTCACGCTTTTGTACGTTTCTCTAAAACATCAAATTATTCAACAAATTCATATTTAAATAACTGAAACTTTGTCAGCAACAATCTAAACGGTAAATTTCATTCGTTTATATATGCTAGACTTCTATAAAGAGTCAAACAATATAAAATTAACGAAACAAGAAATCTTTTTTATAGTAAAGTATTGTTTCAAAAAAAGCCAGAACGTGGGGTTCATTTATTTGTTTATTTTATTTTATTTTATTTTATTTTATTTTATGACATATATATTAGTGCCATCAAAATTTCCTCTCTGCAATGTTTTAATATTGATTAAAAAAAAAAAAAAAAAAAAAAAAAAAAACACTTTTTTTTGTATCATAAACATTGAAACTTACTTAGAAACAAAAACAAAATTAATTAATAAATAAAATAAAATAATATAAATAAAATAAAATAAAATAAAATAAATTTTTATAGTATAGGACTGAACATGCATAAGTTGGTCTCATAATGTTTATCCCACAAAACACGACTTTCATAACGAATAGCCCGCGTTATACAGATTCTTAATTTTGAATTCTTAATTTTTAAATGTGTAAGATCAGTATCTATATATTTAAAAGTTATAAGACGTATTACTTTCTTTTAAATTCTTTTTACAATTAAATGTGAATTTTACGCCGTGATTAAAATTAATTGAAAATAAATAATACTGCGCTTTGTTTTAAAAATAGATTTTATAAATTTAAAAGAAAAAAAAAAAACTATTTTATTTTGTATTATAAAAACATTTAATAAAAAAAATAATATATTTTATAATGTTACATCATGTGATAAAATTTAAGTAACTTAAAGCTTACAAACGGTACGGTAAACAAATACAAAAATGTCACAACAAGATTAAAACAGAAAATTCGTGGTAAAAAATCTTATAAATAGTATTAAATATTATTAATAATATTAATGAAACTATTACTGAATGCGCATTGTTGTTTCGAATAGTAAGCCTACCTTTACCGTGTTTTTTAAAACATGACACTTAACTGCAGGTGTACAAACCCTACAATATTCAAAAAAAAAAAAGGACAGAATTTTAGCAGTGAAAGACTAGAAAAATACATTTAATATTTAAGAATAAAAACTTAACATATCAGGATCAGATATGTTTCTATCGTTTAACGTAAGCCACGCCTTTACATATTTTTCTAAAACTTTACATTATAAAACAAGATGATTTTACATATTTCCAATTAAAGCATTTAAATTTTGTCTTCAGCTATCGATGTAGTAAATACCATTGAGATTTATTCATAACAGCGTCACATGCAGAGTCAAATAGAAATATGCAAAATAGTTTTTTTTTTTTTTTTTTTTTTTTTTGGCTTGTTTGTTTGTTTTGTTTTGTTTCATTGATATAAAGCTGGGGCTAGTTTTCTTTTAGAATTCTTTCACAATCATTCTCCTCCATTGCACTAAATTTACAAAAATGAGTCAATTTGTATAATAAACATCGGAATGTTGCTTAGAAAACAGTAAGAATAAGAATAAGGTAAAGGTAAATTAAAATAGTTTTTCGTGAGATTATAGACAGATATTTACTTTCAGATGATACAGATTATAACAAGTGACGTCCTCCTAACAGCAGTAAAAAAAAAAAAATGTCACTGTAACTAAAAAAATAATGGTAGGAATGAGCTGTAAACTTGGAAACACATGTTTTTCATTCTGCCTAATCTATTCGTGGAAAAAGTAATATAAGTCATAATCAATATTTTTTTAATGTAAATTTATTAATAATTTTCGTAATAAAAAAAAATGATTTTTATCAAAAATATGCATGGAATATGTTTGGCATGCTTCATACTAACGCATAAAAAAAAAAAAAAAAAAAAAAAAAAACGAATTTGAATATAATATTTTTTGGGGAAGATATAGATTAATGTTTGTCACATTCATTTAACATTACCATCCCCATACTTTGACAGCTCATAACTCTATAAAAAAAATTGAGCAAAATATATAATCTATACCATTTTCCGCGATGATTTGATCAAAATAATTCAAATAAATTATAAAAAATTGGGGTTACCATTGAAAAAAATGAAGTTGGTGCCTGTTTTAATATGTACAGTGTCCGCAGCAATTCTATATTTGTACATGAATTTCATTATTTTACTACCACTTTAATCAATTAGTATACTTTTACATATTGCTTTAACTTTAAAATCGTGACAGAAAATCTGTAAAAAAAAGAAAAAAAAAAGTAGTACTAAAATTATAAAAAACAAACGTGAAAATATAGGACCGCTGCGAGCACTGTATGTAGTCGACCCTCTAAACAAAATCTAACTATATCATTATAAACTATACGTTATTACAAATCGATCGGTACCAGCCGCATGTTTCTACGACAATTCAGGGCAAAATTAGTTGTGGGTGAGTTGGGGGGGGGGCACTTTTTTTCCCTTAATGTACATACATGTAATAAATGTTTTGTGTTTGTCAGTGCAACTCAGTACTTGAAGTTATGATTTTACGCATACTCCCTAATTTCAAAATATGTACTATGGTTTATAAAATAAAGTACAATATTTAAACATTGGATTGACTCGAATTCTAGCCCCTCACACAGATATATATGACAACCAGAACTGTTTATAGACTTGATTTTAAATATTTTTAAAGTCATTTTAAATTCAGCACCATTTTTATGCTCTTAAATTTTATTTTTTATCTTAAGCAGTATAAGGGGATGTAGTTGTGAGCGCTACAATTTTTTTTTTCTTTTTTTTTTAAGATTTCTTTAATTTAGAAAAGAAATATAAGCATGAAATTTTACTCTATAGAGATTTTTCTTTGTTATGAAAAAATTCGTAAGCAAGAGATATTTATTGTAAAACATAATACGACTATCTTAGTTCGAAGTAATTTAGTATGTTTCTTCCTCATTTGAAAACAGTAACTCCCAAACCCATACGAGCCAAAACGTTTTAACCTGATAAAACACAGCGCTTATTATTATTATTATTATTATTATTATCTGAACGAATTGTAGAGCATAATTCAATTTATGGTTTAAAATATTAATTCACAAAAAAAAATTTGAATTACATTCAACTTGCTAACATCGATTTTATTACATTTTCATTTAATTGAATTATTGCGAAGATCAAATGCTTTATAAATTTAATTAATTGATTTTAGATTTTAAAAAAAATCAACAAATAATTACGTGTTGAAAACACAAAAATTGCATTAAAATTAACATTAATTATTGTCATTTCTCTCCTGCTTTTAAAAAACAATTAATGCTCTTTTAACTTAAAAATACTTTGATTTTAAATGTCCTTTGTAATTAATGAACGCTTAAAAAATAAATAGCTAAATAAAAACACAGTGGTATTTCGTAGAAAACAAATAATTTTATCTGTTATTTGTAAGTTTTCATTAAAAAATAAAATAAAATAAAATAATACTTGAAATGACTATTAAATCTTTTTTTCAGACTAGTAATTACTGAAACACAGTTCTAACAATAATTTTATATTTTTCCCTTTCTTTCTTTCTACTATTAAACAAATTTACAAAGGGATTTTTTTTTCCTTATTAAATGAACAAAAATTTTTTTTATTTCATTTCAAATTGTTTCTGTTTTATCATTTTGCGTCATTCATGGGAAAAAAAGCCATTTAAAATTCAAGTGGTCACAGTGTCTCTTTAATTTCCTAATTAAGTGGAAACTTTTTTTTTTCCGAAAAAAAGTATATACAGTAGATAATTAATTAAAATAAATCAGGATTTCACATGCGCATAAAAAAAAATTCTACGTTAAGTATTTATTTTATCCTGTAGAAGGAAAAATGAAAAAGGTAAAGGAAAAAAAGAAGAAAATAATAATAACAAGACAATGGATGAAATATATACGTATATACATATATATGTATATTTAAGGGTGTTAAACACAAATATCATTAGTCCTGTCGTGCTAAATTAAATTAATTTAGCACGACAGGACTAATGATATTTGTGTTTAACACCCTTAAATATACATATATATGTACATACATATATATATATATTTATTTATTTATTTATTTATTTATTTATATATATATATATATAGAGAGAGAGGGGAGGGGAGATGGCGTTCAGTAAAATTCCTAAACACGTAATCAAATACTATATTGATTTTTAATTCCAAATAAATTATTGGAAATTGAATGCATTGATTGTATAGTATATTCCTCTAATTGCTTAATTCTTATTTACTAAATATTTCAGTTTGTAAAATAATCTTAAGAACAATTTCGCATTTATTGTTAATATCTAACAGTGTCAATTTCGACAGAACAAAACATAATATTGAAAAAAAAATGAATAAAAAAATTATAAACTGATTATTTAATACTCATATTATACTCAAAATTCATCAAGGACTAATTAATATAATCCATTTACATTCAGCCAAGACCCGTTGGCTATGAGGTCAGAGAACAAAACTACGAACCCGAAGACAGTGAGTTCGATCCTCACTGTTTGTAAGTTAAAATAAAAATTATACATTATAAATATTTTTAAGGATTTCACAAAATATTTTAAGATAGAGTTGGTTTAAATTAGACAATTAAATAGTAAAATTAGAGAGAGAATATTAGAGTAAGAGAGAAAATAGAGATAGAGTAAGAGTTTTAGAGAATTAAATAATAAAACTAGATATTAGCAGGCATTTTTGAAGTGGAACACTATAAATTGGTAACTATGCAAAATAGCAGATTGAAAGAAATAGTCTTGTCGTACTAAATGTACTTGAAAACACTAATCTAAATGTTCAAAAGTATTTAGCCAAGTACCGTTGGCTGTGTGGTCTACGCACCCGAAGGTTCTGCGTTCGATCCTCATCGATGGGAAGAGATAAAAAATATATATAGTGGTTTTTACGGATTTCACAAATTTTTTTAAGATAGAGAAAGAAATTAAATGATAGAACTGGATATTGGAAGGCATTTTTGAAGTGGAATTCTATAAATTGGTAACAATGCAAAATGCCAGATTGAAAGAAATAGTCCTGTCGTAATAAAAAGATATGTTAATTATAATTAACATTTGGAAACATGAGCCAAAAAAAAAAAAAAAAAAAAAAAAAAAAAAAAGTTACAAATTTGGGTTTTTTATATAAATAATGGAATATGAGTAAAGAAATGTATCATTAAATTATTTATGAAATTTTGTTTCGGTATGAATTCCACAAACTTCTAGATGTAGAAAAAACTACTACATTTAATCACTCTCACTCGAAATTAAAATCTCGAAAACTGTGAGCAAGATTAAAATAAAAAAAATGAATTTACAATGATATTTTAAAAACAGCAACTACAACTTTACTATTCAAAAATACGCTGTGAAATAGCGTGCTGTTAGAAAAATTCTATCCCACCACTAAAAAAATTTTATTTTAAATTATGACTATAAATATCGATTTGCACATGATATGAAGGTGTTTTCGAAGTGGAACACTTATAAATTTTGGTAACGACGCAAAATGCTAGATTGAAAGAAATAGTCCTGTCGTACTTTTTATCTATCTTGCATTTATTTAGAATTTTTACAATTATATAATATTTTTTCAGCTAACTTTTATTCTAACTTTAAAATTGAATTTTCGTGTGTATTGACTTATTCCTCTGAGAGGCAAGGTAATTTCTTGTATTTAAAATGAAAAGCCACTTGAATTTACAAACAAATCTAGAACGAAAGAAAAATGAAGTTCTCTCTCTAACATATAATTAAAATATCGTTGAAAAATTGCAGTAGTGAGATAAATTTAAGTGGGCCCAGGTTATATATAGTCGCCGGCAAAATTATTTTGAAGCGCTAGCAATAGTTCTTATTTAACTATCTGACCGCTGCTGACCGATATATCCGGTCAATGAGCAGTTATTTTTTTTTTCCACAATACACTTGTAATTCAAAATTATATACTTATGGAATTTGTGTTTGCTTTTCAAATTTGAAAGTCGTAAATGGTAGTTATAAAGATTATAATCATGTACACTGTTACATTTTTAATATCAAGTTAAAATAAATAATAATTCTGCATATTGAAAAAACTATGCAGTGAAAACAACAATAAAATTTGCCCTTTTCCATACCTGCCAACATACTAATTAATTTTCCGTAGTATTGTTAACTTCGCCTTGTTTTTCACACCAGTATCGTTTTACAGTTTTTTTCTTCTTCTTTAATCGCAATTGCATTTAGAGAATATTACTCTAAAAATTTATTGGTGTGAAAAAAAGGGCGAGTCTAACAACACTACGGAATATTAATTAGGATGTTGGCAAGTATTCTTTTCAAAGTCCGTCAGATGGTTAAAAACTGTGCACCTACTTCTATTTTGTTAAGTAAATATTTGCCGAGTAATGATCTTAGTCATGCTGTTTATAAAAAAGTAATTTGATGACAAAAACTAGCGGTTAAACTAAAAAATAAAATAAAATAGTAATAGTAATAATAACTAACAATAGTGCAAATCAAAATAATGTTAAATTTCCTAAAATTTCACTTCCTGGATTTTCAGTGATAGTTGTCATTGGCTAAGTTTTTGGAATAGTTTTGAATCAGCCATTCACAAAAACGAATGTTTGAATCTTAGCCTCCTAAACTAGATGCCTGTCGCGTAGCTCGGAAAGTTCGCAACAATTCAAGCGGTAGACAACGCCACCTGGTACACATTGCGCAACTTTTTTATTCAACATTCACCAATAATTTTAAGAAGTGATATATGATATATATAATCAACGTTTCTTCGATTCTATTCGCCTTTTATGTATATCAAATCCCACTTTTAAAAATTTTTGGTTGCTGTTGAATAAAAAAATCGTGCAATCTGTACCAGTTGGCGCTGTCTACCGCTTGAACTGTTGCCAAGTTTACCAGCCACGCGACGGGCATCTAGTTTAGGAGTCTATGGTTTGAATAAAGTAGAAAATTTCAATTATTTGAAAGCTCACTTAAGCGGTATAGCTGCGAAACAATTGAGGGTGTTTCGCTTTTTAAAAATAATTATGATACAGTCTTCGAACTTTTAGAGAACCATTTTGGTAGGAAAGACCTCCTTATTAACGCGCATTTAAATCAGTTATTAGACACCCCACCATTTAAAAACTCGAACGATTTATCAAAATTTAGAATGATAGTTGATAAATGTCAGACCCATATACGTAGTTTAGAATCTTTAGGAGTTGTATCAAATACTTATGGATCAATTTTATCCCCCATGTTACTGAAATTATTAGTTCCCGATTTAGTATTAGCATATAATAAAACTGAAAATGAAAACGTAAATTTTGATGTAAATAATTTAATGAAATATTTGAATAAAGAACTAACGGCTCGTGAATACACACACTTTTTTCCCCAACGCAAAACAGAAGGTAGAGAGCGGCATTACCCTAAGGCGCTAATAAACGATAAACAAAAACACAACAGTTTTAGTGTTGCCACACCCACGGAATTGATTTGTAACTCCCCGATTAGAGAAAAACAACAGATATCTATATTTTGTAATGAAGCGCATAAAAATACAGATTACGAATATGCAAAAAAATTACCGTTAGAAGAAAAGAAATCGATCTTAAAGAAAAAAGGATGTTGTTTTAAATGTTTCTAAAATTAACTTTGAAGAGGGAAATCATTATGATAACAAGCGTCTAAAAAACTGTAGTCGAATTTACCTGTTTCACTGTGTACAATCAAGGCCAAACTCGTTCTTTCCCAAAGTAGGAGAGAGAGTACAATGTTCCGGAGTGATTAGCACCCTCGTCTCAATGATATTTTACAAGGAAGAAGAAAACGACATTGGTATTTCAAGTTGCAAGATAACAATAATATTCCATAGATAACAATAAAAATTAAAGAAAAAACTTGTTGAAAGTTGAGAATAAAACGTTATAACTATATAAAACAAACAAACAAAAAAAAAAAAAAAAAAAAAAGAATGTATAAATTACATTTTCAGTTCCTTCTTTTCTATTTACTCCACATCTGGTTACTCGCCTACAAAAAAAAAAAAAAAAAAAAAAAAAAAAAAAATCCATAATTTTATCAATAGTTTTCAGTAATAATATTTTCTAACTTTAATTGTTTGAAGCATATATAAGTTAATGTATTACGGTATTATTTCTTTCAATCACATGTTAAGGACTTTTATTATTATTATTGATTTCTTAAAAACATGCACCATTAAATGTCAAAAATACCATAAAATTAATTTACCAATGCCAAAATCCAAAATCTTGTGATACTGTATGAACACAGAATACTAAAGTGCAATAGAAGGAAAAAAAAAGTTACAGATTTTATTACTTCAATTATATTATTTCTCCTTTTTTTTCTGTGTGTGCCTATGTCGCCACACATTTTTTTTTTTTTAATTATTATTTAATGTTTTGCTATGCAATCTTAAATAATAATAATAATAACAATAACATTCTATGAAGCACTTATTTTCGATAGCGCTAAATTACACACTTTGCATGTATTGACTACAGAAAAAAATAAAAAACAGGAGAATCGTAATCGATAAGTATTCCTTTCTTTGGTAGGGGGGGGGGGGACAACTAACATTAATTCTCATTACGTGCATTTATACGAAATTTTGTCTTATAATACCATATTATTATTTTCATTATTATTATTATTATTATTATTATTATTTTTTTTTTTTTTTGGAAAAAAAAAACTCTTTCGATACTGATTATTATTAACTTTCTTTTCTTTTTCTTTCTAAGAAAAGAAAGAAACAGAAAAAATGATTTTAATGAAATTCTGGAAAAAGCAGAATTTAGTTTAGTATGGAGGACTATTAGTTCTTTTTTTTTTTTTTTTTCAAATTATTCAATTACATTTTCGATTTAGTTAAATGTCCAACTATCGTAAAATTGGTATCGTAAAAATCCCTAAATTGAGAATAATTGTCCTCCGTCCTTAAAAAAAAAAAAAAAAAAAAAAAAAAAAATCAATAATTTTGCTGCTTTCTGTATTACAAAACTTATTGAAAATCTGAAAAATATAAATATATAAAGTGGCGTAAGTTATATAATATGTACTAATAATAAAATTGATAGCGTGTATGTTAGTCAGATAGCGATCAAGTTTTCGTTTAAAAAAGAATAATCTGATTGTGTAAGAGACGTAATTTTATTTATATCAATTTAGATTTTTTTTTTTTTTTTTTTTTTTGTGTGTGTGTGTGTGTGTGTGTGTCTGTGCGTGTGTGTGTGTGTTATCCAATTTGTTTGATTTGATTTTTGTCAAATATACAGAAAGTTAAGAGGTAGTATACATTCATTTGTAAAAATTGAACGTGAAAAAATACTGTAAAAATTGGCACTATATTTAACTTTTAAGAAAGTCTAATTGTTTTCGGTTTTTTAGCGATACATAAAGCTGTAGCATTCGCAGTAATGAATAATTTATTTTTTGTAATAATATTTATTTTTCAGGAAGTATGTAAGACAGTAAGTCAGCCAGGTATTTAATGCAACACACGAAGGTGAAACTGCCAGAAAGATCTTATAATTCTGTATAATTAATATGACCAGAATTTTCATACTTTGCGTACCAGCTAATCGCTGAAGGCGTCTGGTATACAGAGGGTGTTCACATATTTTTGTAACGGTTTTGACTTTCTCCTTGGATTTAAATTTAAAATTTAAAATAAAAACGTGACTGATATAAAATTGTAGTAGGATTTAACTGTCTTCTGCAGCATTAAAAACATTTTTTGCTTTAAAATATCTCTGGAAAATAAATAATCGATTGAAGGCTACATTTTTTTAGCTTTCCGAAGAGAAATGCTCTTATTCAGTTATAAAAGAAGGATGTGAAAAGCATGGTTTTAGTATTTTAGCACGTACAATAAAGGACATGATTAATGAAAAACTAAATAAACGTCAAAGTTTGCTTTTTACTGGAACAAAACGCGGAAAATTGATACCCAGTAAAGGTACGTACACCTCCTATAACATACTTGCCAACATACTAATTAATATTCCGTAGTGTTGTTAGTCCCGCCCTTTTTTTTCCACACCAATAAATTTTTAGAGTAATATTCTCTAAAGGCAATTACGATTAAATAATAAGAAAAATACTCTAAAAAGATACTGGTGTCGAAAAAATGCGGGATTAACAATACTACGGAAAATTAATTAATATGTTGGCAAGTATGCCTATAAAATCTAACGTCGCATCTTATTTTTTAAAAGAAATTCGATACGTCGCACTAGTGCTGCGCAAATGGGTAATTAGCGACGGTTAGGGACTCACCCCTAGAGATAGTCCGGAGACATGCCATCGCAATTTTGATCCTCCACGGAAGGGATGGCTCTCCCGCTTCGGTGACCCCCAGAGGTATAATTTTTGATGGGAACATGGAAGACATTGTAACCACGACAGATTTTACGTGCACCAGCCACCGTTAGTGTACACGAAGCGCTTATAACGGAAAAATTAAAATAAGTAAATTGGAAAAAATGTCACAAATAATTCATGTTACTCTCATACATATGTTTTAACATCTATTTTCAAAAAATAAATTCCTCCACATAACCCGAACAATCTTCAATGTATTGAATTCCACCAAGATAAGGTGACTCTTAAATTTACTGCTCTATTATTTTTTGAAAATATGAAAAATGAAACCGGAATTTAAGATATTCGCTTAAATTCCCACCAAAGTCCTCTGACGTGTCTGTTATGGATTATTGTGCATTTGAACTTTTAAAACAGTCTCTTTAAAAGTAGCATCCCAACACATTGAATTGGACTGTGAAAAGCTTTGGAAGAGGATAGGAGTCGAAAAAAATCAAACTTGATGTCCTAATAAATACTCTGCTATCTATGAAATCAAGATTTAATATGATAGTTTTACAAAAGGGCTATCAGACTGAACATATTATAAAGTAATATTCTTATATTTGGTTGTATCTGATATATGACTGTATATATGACTGCAAAATCGTTACAAAAATGTGTGAACACCCTCTGTATCATATATATAAGCAGATTTGTCCTCAATTAATTAAAAAGAAAAATGCATCAAAAACTAAACACACGGTTTCCATGATTGTGATCTGTTCTTAAATTTACGAAGGATAACGAAGTTTAAACGAATACATTGTACTGTTATCGGCAAATGTCAAAATTTCATGTGGATAGCGCTTCTGAAAGTTATTTTTAAAACTAATTATAAGATTTTAAAATATTCATACATGAAAACGTGCAAATCAAATTAATATAAACAGTCAAGAATTAACAGTTTTCATTATCTAGTTGCAACGGCATAGTCAAAAAAATGTTGTATGCATATTCCTAGCGAATCATTATTGTCGATTAACCATAATATTCCTCAACGAAGCATCCAAATTACCCCATGAATTCACACATATGAAAACTCCAGTAAGTTGTATAACAATGAAGTTTCATAATATTAGTGGCATTTTCAAGGAAATCTTAATAAGAATAAAATAGCCAGTTGAAATTTATATGATGTAATTCACAAAATATGACAATCCATCTATATTTTTACACAATGTACGTTATTTTACCCTAAAGGTCGTACTAAATTATTATTGTCAAAACAAATATTGCTTATTTTTGCATCTTTTAGTGTCTGATTATTAAGTGTTTTTCGCTAATCAAATAAAATACTATGGATATATGGGATTTAATTTTAAAAAAAGTAATTCTCGATTACATATATTCAAGCAATCGTCTCCTGAAAATTATATATTTTATTAAGAATTAGCCAATACCATTTACTTGATTTACGAGACGCGTAATAAAAGTAAGGTTCGTTTAACCCTCCGCGTACGGGGAGATATTTTGTATTTACTGTGTTTACATACACAGGTTGCAAATAGTCTTATTTTTTAATACCACTGTTTTTGAATAAAAACATGTTTCATTAGTTTTCAGGATTTATAAATATCAAACATTGCATTTTACAATTAGTGTTGGAAATGTATATTAAAAATTATTTTGCCCGTCGATATCACGGGCACCGTACGCGGAAGGTTAAAACCTTCCGACCGCACGTTTTTGTCTTCTTCACCGTAAGATCCGCCTATGGGCGTTATTCTCCCAAGTTACAATATTTCAGAAAAAAGTTTTCTATATTCACATTTACATTACAAAGATATATACATTATAGTTATATTCTTCCTAATCAAAGTATTTATATCGCTGTAAAAATATGAATATTTGATATATATTTAAGAAATAAATAACATACACATTACGAAAAACCGCCCACTGGCGGAGTTACAGATTTTCAAATGACGTGAATCTACGTCAACGGTCGCGGAAGTGTAAAATTTCTTCCCACAATATTGCTAAAATCACATTTTTTACGATTTTTTTTTTTTTTTACTAAGATTGCATTGGTGGCATCTTATGTTATCTGAGTGTTTTATATTTTTCCTGATAGGCGTTTGAATTGGCGAAAAGGTTTAACCCTTTGCACTCGGCATATTTTCCTAACACACACCTTTTGGCGTTCCTTTGAAACGTCACACGTATAGTTTCCAACTTAATACCTTTTAGCTACCGAAAAATTGTAATAATTTGTTTTATTTTACTTCATCATTAAATAAAATAAATCTTTCGGTTAAAAATTTCCGGTAGCCGAAAGGTAGCCTATAGTACCACGTTTTAGAAAAATAACATTTCATTTGCAGAGGACCGTCTTAAAGCGTGGCTCGATTTTTTAATATCCCTCAGAAGGGACATACGAGCGCAGAGCTCCCAACCTAATCCGGCAAAATGTTAGTACCGCCCCTTTTTCTACACCAGTAATTTCTTAGAGTTTTTTTCTTCCTAATTCATCGCAAATATATTTGAAGAAAATTACTTTAAAAATTAAGTGGTGTAGAAAAAGGGGCGGTACTAGCAATTTGCCGGATTAGGTTGGCAGCTCTGCGAGCGATAAGGGTGATTCATACTTGCCAACATTCTAATTAAGTATATTCCGCAAAATTGTTAGTACCTGCTTTTTTTTTTTTTTTTTTTTTTTTTTTTTTCACACCAGTGTTTTTTAGAGTATTTTTCTTCTGATTTAATCGTAATTATATGCCTATCAATTATGCTAATTTATCCGTAATAGTGTTAGGCCCAACCATTTTTACGCACCATTACATCTGTAGAGTAATAGCCCTCTTATTTAATCCTGAGTACGTATTTTTGAAAATTACTTTATAAATTTACTAGTGTGGGAACTAATGCTATTACGGATAAATTAACATAACTGGCAGGCCTATAATTACAGTTGGAGACAATTACCCTAAAAATAAACTGTCGTGTAAAAGTGGGCTGATAATAACAATTTACGGAATATTAGTGAGGATGTTGGCAGGTGTGAAAATCCCTAGCGATTGGGAGGTACTGTCTGTAAATCATTTTCTCAATGCAAAAAATTTTAAATCATTCAACATTTATTTACATATCTATGAGGCATATGGAGAAAATATAAGATATTCATTTGTAAGAATAGGGGGGTAGTTTAGTTAAAGGAGTAATAATGTGCATGGTGGAAATTGGGAGGGACGTTAAAAAATTTACTTATAATCAGTTGGCATGTCCATAATGAGTTGCACCATTTTTTTTTTTTTTTTCTTTCAATGAAATTATTTTAGAAATGATTTTTAGTGGCAACAGATTTAAAGATCACTATAAACAATGATATATAGTCATTTGGTTAATATAACCGGCAAGGAAGGCAGCACATTTTTATGAAGATCGAATGTAAAAGGCTGTGTCGAGCTGTTACACTTGCTTAAAACAGAGCTGCCAACCTAATCCGGCAAATTGTTTGTACCGCCCCTTTTCCTACACCACTTAATTTTTAGAGTAATTTGCTTCAAATATATTTACGATGATTTAAGAAAACAAATTAACACTCTAAAAATTAAGTGGTGTAGAAAAAGGGGCGGTACAAACATTTTGACGGATTAGGTTGGCAGCTCTGTTAAAAATAGAAGAAGTTATATAATAAAATATTCTATCAATTATGTATTTATTTGCTTGTTTGTATATTTAATGGATGTGAAGAGGATTCGTGGATGAGAATCTCTCGGAAAGGATATCATACGCCGCACCCAAGAACGTAGTATTTTTAGGAGTTAATGGTCACACTGAAGAACTTTTACAATTATTCTTTTTCAAATATGTTTTGTTTAATCTCTTTAACGGAGCGGAGCTTGCTTTTAAGATATGCCTCATATATCTGTGAAAGAAATTTCTATTTAAGTTACTCAGTTTTAATATCATAACTATTCTTACATACTTACAAAAATGAAACGTGATGATATATGTAATAAGATTATTAAAAAAAAATAATAATAATATTTATACTGTACAAATCTCTAACTTTATCATACTTGCCAACATACTAATTAACCCTTACCACTCGTATGTCCCTTCTGAGGGGACATTAAAAAATCGAGCCACGCCTTAAGGTAATCCTCTGCAAATGTTATTATTCTAAAACGTGTAACTATAGGCTACCTTTCGGCTATCGGAAAATTTTAACAGAAAGATTTATTTTATTTAATGATGAAGTAAAATAAAACAAATTATTACAATTTTTCGGTAGCCAAAAGGTAGTAAGTTCAAAACTATACGTGTGTCGCTTTAAAGGAACGCCAAAGGGCGTGTCTTACGGAGAATATGCCGAGCGCAAAGGGTTAATTCTCCGTAGTATTGTTAAGTCCGCCTTCTTTTTCACACCAGTATCTTTTAATAGTATTTTCTTCTTATTTAATCGTAACTGCATTTAGAGACTATTACTCTAAAAATTTATTGGTGTGAAAAAAAAAGGGCGGTACTAACAACACTACGGACTATTAATTAGGATATTGGTAAGTATGCCTTTATCCAACTAAAGTAATTCTTTCTTGTACTTTCGCTAATTGAAGTTCGAAATACTACAAACTTTATCAAGTATCTTTGACTTACACTTTATGATTTCTACAATATTAACGTCTGCGCGTGTGTATAATATACATACTTGCCAACCATCTCATTAATAACCGTACAATTGTTAACGCCCCCTGAAAAAACGCCCCTTTTCTCACACCACTATATTTTTAGAGTTATTCTCTCCATATGTTGTTACGATTAAATAAGACAAAAATTACTCTAAAACATTATTGGTGTGAAAAAAAAAGGCGGGTACTAAAAATTGTACGGTTCATAATGAGATGGTTGGCAAGTATGAATATAATACAATATAATATGATAAACATTTTAGAGTATTTTTGTATTAATTCTTTTTAAAATTTATAAATATCATTTGTTTTCTTACTGAAGTATACAAGTAAAGCCTCTCGCTGAAATAAATTTAAAAAAAAAGTCATATCGCTTTAAACAGTTGTGTTCGATCTGAGAAAAATCAATACCTTAATTTTATTTTTAATACTGAATTCATTTGATAAACTCTATCTAGGATGCTACAGAAGCTTAAGTTTTCTCATTAAGAATTAAATTTATTTGGTTATATTCTGAGATAATTCAAATAAAGCTTCATTCTTTTTGAGTAATTTCACTTTCTGATAAGTTATTGACTTCTTCAGAATATAGTTTAAAGTCTTAAAGAAATATTACATAAATAGCAAAGAGATTAATTCAACAGAGAGACTTTCAAATTTAAAATGAATGATTGAAATCGATAACTTTAATTTAAAAAGGCTGAATTAAATGGAATCTTGGCAGATAAGTCGAATTGCTGTTTATTATTATTATTATTATTATTATTATTTTAATTGCAATAATTGTAAACCTTTAATGATTGTAAATGGAAATAAATTATAATTTTGTATTTACGGTATTCAGTGATGAAATACGGGCGCAGAATTCATACCGCCATCAATGTAACAAAGTTCTCTACTTCTTAAATCAACGATATTGTAGGTAGAAAAATTTCTTAATACCAGTATTAGTTCTGCGCCCGTGTTCCATCTCTGCACGTTATAAAATTTATAAGGTGGGTTTTGAAATGAATAAAATAAATTTAAAGGAAAATTAAATTAAAGGCACAGTCCTGCAATCAAATATGTCATAGGTGTTTCTTTTTCACTTTTTTTTTCTCCTTACAGATATTCCAAGTAAAACCGGAAATAATAGTAAAAGAATTCCGATTTTACTTAATTTTTGCATAGTTCTTAATACTAGTTCCAATTTGCCGGACAACATGGTGTCTGGTTTGCCATTGTAGATTTAAAAATCAGATCAAATAATAATGATTATTTATTTAATTGAAAACAATATAAACAGAATGTTTCAATCTCGAAAGAATATTGGATATTATTATTAACTGAGTTCATAATCGATAATGTATCAACAATGCTGTGCCAAAAGCAAAAAAAGTGAAGGTATCATCTACATAACAGGCTCAAAAGGAAAGACATTTTTTGAAAGAGAGAATTTTCGAAATAACACATGTATAAATAACTGAAAGGATTGGCGAGTAAAGTGAAGCCTGTGGCCAATCTTTCTGATTGTTCGTAAATTTTTCCCTGAAAAATAAAATTAATTATCAGAAATAAATACGGGTAAAAGAAATTAATTCTTTGATTTTGCAAATTGCGCAGTAAAATTTTGTTAATCTGTTTTCTAGGAAGAGAGGACGCCACTAATCGGAACATTGAGCAAAAGTGATTTAACATTAACAGAAACCATACGAAGGATTAATTTATGAAATTTTTGAATGATTTTGGCAAAGCTGATGTTTTTTTTTCACAGTATTGGTAATCACAGTATTAAAATAGAGAAGAAATTACAGTGATGAGTAATTTAGGTAAATGATAGGAACAAGTGTCAATATAAGCTACAATAGAGCGAAAATAAATATTGCGTTTACGAATATTGTAAGGGCATAAAATTTAGCACAGTTATATATGGAAGGGATAAGGCAAGAATTAGCGGTATTCAAAAGTAAAAAGCCATATTTGATAGCAGATTTAATTTAATCGAAGCAGGACACTTTGGTCCCGCCATTTTGGTCCCGCCACTTTGGTCCCGCGATTTTGGTCTTGCCGTTTTGGTCCCGAGGAAATTTTGGTCCCTGGCCAGTTTGGTCCCACAATTTTTTTGCTATGTTATAAATATATATGAGTTTTTATGTATGATAGGATATTTATTGATACGGGAAAATTGCAGTGCTCTCACAATATCTTTAATTAAGGAATATCTTATAAGTAAATATTCGACATTACGATTGTCCTCTAGCAGGGAATTTTGTTCTAAATGATTTTTTTTTTTTTTTTTTTTTAATGAAAATTTAATATATTTAAACTTTTTTTTTTTTTTTTCAATTGAGAATTTTAAAATTTGGTTTCGATTTAACTTACTTTAGCTGTAATTTGATTTTTAATTTACAATTAGTGACAAAATTTTGTGATTTTAAAAGTATTGTTAACAATAACAACAATACCTTCTTATTAAAAAGAATTTCCGTTTGAATATATTTATTGATAAAGTCTGAATTATTTAAAAATAATATAATACAGAAAAATTTTATTTAAAAAAAAAAGAAAACGGGGGGAGGGGGGGGGGGGGAAAGAAAGAAAACCTTAGGATATTAAATATAATTAGTTTTTAGTGATAGAATGCTATTTCTTTCAAAGAACTAATTATTGACCTGCACCCATCATAGACTCTTCTTCAGAAGCATAAGCTTGTGATTATTAATGATGTTTTTTTAATTTGTATATGAATTTATTCATATATATGTGTGTGTGTGCGTGTGTGTGTGAGAGAGAGAGAGAGAGAGAGAGAGAGAGAGATTATTTTTCACTCCATTTGATTGTGATTTAATTTTTATCATTAATCTAAGAGAAATTCATTTTAAAATTTGTATTATATTTATAGTAATAAAAAAGCCATGTTTGTTTGTCCGTGATATTTAATTATGTTAACCATATATATATGTACATAAATTACTCTTCTTTCAATTATAATGATTTTACTTTAAAATTGAAAAATAAAATGTAAATAGTCCAATATATTAATCAACTGTGCGCATTGCAAGTATCAAGGTTTAGAAAACGTTGATTCACAATTTTTTTTATCATTTTAGTCCATGTATATCTTACGTTTTTTTTTTTCTTTTTTTTTTTTTTTTTTAATATATTTGTCTGATATGTCCCTATGACTAAAAACAATGCCTACATTGAAATCTCAGTAGCACCTTGGGATTCGTTTCTCACACTTTCTTCCACAGACAGTAAAAAGGAATTTCACTGTTTTTTTTTCCAGCGCATTTGAAAAAAAAAAAAAAAAAAGCAGGGGGGGGGGATGCGCTTTTAATCTAAACTTTTTTAAACAATACTGTAAGGGATTCTAATGGAAAAAAGGGTTTTCCAATTCAGTGTGGCTATTATAAATAATAAATATTTTCTGTGTTCGACAAATATTTTTTTTGATTGACAGAGAAGAAAATGACTCAAGTTTAGTAGATATGTACAAAATAATTCCCGAGACCATTATTTATTGTTCTTCGTAACTTCTTTTATTATTAAACTCTAACATTTAGGATATGCTTGGTCAAAGCATCGATTTCCTACAAATTTTGTATTCGAACACTCTAAATTTGAATGTGACAATTAAGAACCGCATTACAGTGTTTTATATTAAAAACCTTGTATTTTATTTAAACTTAAATTTTGGAGGCTTAGATAAATTAACAATGTTTAGATCTTCAGTGGTAACTGATACACTTTATCATTCAAAATTCGATCCGAAATAATATTTTTTCTATTCCATGTGTCCTATTATTACATCATTTTCAACAAAGGTTGAAAATGATGTAATATATCAATCAATAAATATGCTATCGTACTAAAAATCTCATATATATTTTTAAAAAGCAAAAAAATGGACGGGACCAAAATGTCTCGGGACCAAAATTTCCTCGGGACCAAAGTGGTGGGACCAATTCGGCGGGACCAAAGTGGCGGGACCAAAACGGCGGGACCAAAGTGTCATGTACCCAGTTTAATTTAGTTTTTGTGAAGATGGTTCTAAAGAGAAAAGCGTGTACGGAATATCATTAATTAAGCTGTTGACATTTTCAATGTAATGAAATTTATCTAAAGATTATAATTTGTCTTTCCTTAACTCCCTTAGAAACTATAATAGTGTCCTTATATTTTAAATCTTTCCAAGTTGAATTTTTTATCCGGATAGAGGTCAGATGTGAATTTATAGGTAGTGAACTTAGTGTTAGACAAGATTCGATGACCTATTCAGAGAAGTGTTTACTTACCGTAATTCCGTAAAGGGAGAGTTTCTGAAAACTTTTTTAGTAGGATCAATTATTTGGGAAAAGAATCTGGTTTATACATAGGCGAAATATAATTTTGATAAAGAATAGAATACGAAAGTCTGAAAACATTGGGAAGGTTTACCGTACCATTTTTATTCACTTTTTATTGGAAAATCTTTGAAATCAGTCGCTTTATGCGAATTGACAAGGTAGGCAAGTTTAAATTATAGTGTTTTCGAATCTTTATTACGGAGTCTTTCGGGGTGAATCCAGGAATTAGAATCAATAAACGAAAAATTAGAAAAAGAAGATACTAACATTAGGAATAGAAGATGAAGCGGAAAAATAATCTTTTTTTAATGCTGAATATAAAATCCTATATCTTTTTGATGGGTGCGAAGAATGTAAAATCAGGCCTGGTAACTGCCTTGTTAACGAATTTTCATCTTTAATATTGCATTTTAGTTCAATAAATCGAGGTTCAATACTATGTCTCTTGCATTAAAGAAAGAATTTCAAGAAAAAAAAATGCAACTTTTTCTTGCATAAACTGTGAAAACTATTATTAATTTTTCAATCACGGATTTAAGAAAAAATGCTTACATAATCTTTTTCTCGTATGAGGCTTCGCTAATTGGATTGCTCAGAAATACAAAAAGCAAAAATCCAAAAAACAGTAAAGCTCGTTTAAGCTTTATAGAATATAAAACTGTTTCTTAAACATTTGCAGTAAATTAAATATATTTCTACGTTAAATGCGCCAGCATTAAAAACAAAATTAGCATACTTCAGTTTTGGTAACGTTAAGCATACCGTCATCACTACACAGTGTTCCCACGGCCCGATTTTTTTTCAAGGACTCTCACACCAGTAATATCTAAAAATAAATTTTTTCTTAAGTGTACACTGTATATTTAAGAAAAAATTTATCTTAAACTTATTCTGGTGCAAGAGTCCTTGAAAAAAGTCGTGACCGTGGGAACCCTGCTGCAGAATAACAACATAGACTGTTTGCTATATGTGAACAGGAAGCGGTTACTAGAACTAAACAGTCAATGGGATTATGAAAGTATTAGCCAACAGGAAATTGGTTTACACTGATCCATAGATGTGATAGGTCAAAATCAAGAAGAAGGTCTTTTATTTATTTTTTTATTTATTTTTTTTTTTTATTATTATTTGTTTAAATATAATATTTCAAAACTCAGAAAAAAGGGATAAGGAGAAATCGCGAATTCGTGATTACTAATATTTTTATGATTTTAATCAGGGATGGAACACGGGCGCAGAATGCATACCGATATTAGTTTAAGAAATTTCTCTAACTATATTATCGTTCACTTAAGAAGTAGAAAATTTTCTTACATTGATAGTGGTATGAATTCTGCGCCCGTGTTTCATCCCTGTTTTTATACATATGGAAAGTTTCAAGAAAATTGAGTTGATGTACAAATTTAGGCCTGCTGCTTATTTTAGCTGAATGAAATTAAAAGAATAATTACTCTGCCAGTAGTGCTTAGCAATGGCTGATTTGTTGATTTCTTGTTTTTGAATATAACCAATGTGTTATTTTAAAGGAAAGAGGAGTTTACGTTTTTTTTTTTTTTTTTTTTTTTTTTTTTCCCCCCACTGAAAAGGGGATACCATAGATACCTCAAGAGTGATGCCTATTTATAGTATCTTTTAACGTAGAAGGACTAGTTTGTTTGTAGGTGATAAAGTTACTAAACATATTGTTTGAGAAATTTAGATATGCTAAAACTATACTTAGGAATAAAAGGTAAAACAATACTCATATTGGAACAAAACATAGATGCAGAAGGACGTGAATGATCAGAGGAGCTATAATTTAAAAAGAACTTTATTAATTATGGAAGTGTGGTAACCTCTGACAACAGCAATTGCTTCTAGTTTTCTTTTTTTTTTTTTTTTTTTTTTTTTTTTTTTTATAAGAAATAATACAAAGAACAAATCGTGCAAAAAACAAACAAAATTACAATATTGTTTACCAAGAGGCTTGCAAAGCCTTTCCAGGTAAATCTAAAAAATATATAAATATGAATATAAATAAAAACAAACAGAAATTACATAAATGAGAAAATACAGAAAATAAAGTAAACACAAAGAAAATATAAAGTAACATAAACATACGTCATAAAAAATTAAACAGGTGGCTAACAACGCACAAATCGCAACAAAAAAATAATTTAGGGGCTCAATTTAATACAGATTAAATTAATACTTAATAAAAAAACTAAAAAGTTTATTTATTATACTAGATGGCGAAAATAAGTATCTATACATCATCCAAATACAATAAGAATTTTCGTAGTTTTTTTCTCTAAATGAGTTTAATCTTAATTCGCTTAGAATATACAGCGGTAACATATTAAAACATTTAGGACCCATAAAAAAAAAAAAAAAAAAAAAAAAAAAAAACATCTGGGCAATATTTCTTTATTAGCTTTAGGAACTTGTAATACAGAAGGATTTCTCAAATTGTAAGCAATCAAAATATTAGGAAAATTATTTCTATTTTTAAACATAAAAATTAATAATCGGTAAAATTAAAATTGTTTTATCGTTACAAAGTTATGATTCTGTATCACACCTGAATACTTTATTGAACGATTTTGTGCTGAAAACAAAGGTAAAATATTTTATACATACCCCCCCCCCCAAAGTAATTATTCCATATTTCAAAATTGATTCAAGCCATGCATAATATAAGTTTTTTCTTTGCTAACATAGATGCGTTAATGAAAGAAAGTGATTAAATGATAAAGAAATTTATTTCTAAGATATTGAAAATGACTATTCCACTTTAGGTTTTGATCTATAAATACTCTAAAGTATTTAAAATTTCTGCTTTATTTATAATTGGACAAGAACATTGATTACCAGTTGAATTACAAAAAACATGATACTTAATTAATAAATCTGTATTTAAATTACTCATTAGACAAAAATTCATATACTTAATTTCATCAATATTAGTTGATAATTTATTTTCTGTAAACCGTTGTTTAATCTGTAAAAGATCTGAATTTATTTGTTCTTTTAAATCACAAGTTTTTACTAAATAGATTAAAACCGAGTCATCTGCATAAGTTATAAGTTTAGCATTGGTATTAATATTACAAAGATCATTTATAAATATTATAAATATTATAGGTCCTGAAATCGAGTCTTGTGGGAAACCATTTTTAATAAGCTCAAAATCAACTATTTAAATTTATAGTTGAAGAATTCGAAGCTGGAACAAATGTTAAAGCCCTGTTTAACAAAAGTATAAAACGCGGCCGGAGTTTTGTTAGGTGGATGACATAAATGAGTATTGGGAGCTAATAAAACAGCAAAAGTTTATCAAACTAGTTTTAGTACGTAGAACAAGGGTATCAAGAAAAAAGAGTGAATCGCTGTTTTTAATCTCGAAAATAAATTTAATGTTCTTATCAAGAGAGAACATATTCTGTAATATATCATTAGCATTTTGCAGTGAAGTATGAATTTTACAAAATCCACCTTTTTTGTAATTTCTCCTAAGATTCCCATGGCTAAATATACTCGATTTTCCTATTGGTTAAAATCTCCATACTCTCATAAATCTGGCTGTAGAATCAGCTCCGTATTTACATATAGAAGCAATAATCCGTATTATTATTCTGCACTGATAGTGGTATGATTAACTCTACGAAAACTGCAGTATGAGAATTGCGTTTCTAATTTTGACGTTCTTAAGGAGTCAGGTAACTTTGAAAGGAGATATTGTCGGAAAAAATGACTATAACTCTATTTATAATAATTCAAAAAATAATTAATTTGGAAATTTTAACAGGTGTTAAGAAAGGTTTTTATCTCTCTATTGCAGTCATTGAAATAATTCTACATGATTTATTGATTTATTTTATATATATATATATATATATATATATATACATACATATATATAAATATCAGAACTTTTTTTTTATGTGTAATATTGCGTGCACAATACCCCCGTGATGGTTAGACAGATTTTAATGAATGTTTAACAGCTTTTACATGATGCATAACTATATGAAATGACGAACAATTGGCTTTTTAACATTAACAGTTTAGTAATTATAAGCATAATTGCGCCAAAAATAGTGATAATTTTTTAATAGTAAATGATATTATTATTTTTTTTATTTTTTTTTTTTCAAAATAATGGATCTTTCCAGCAAAATAATTTTTCGTCATTTTAATTATAGGATATTTTTCCATGTGCACAATGATTTTTTTTCTTTTTTTAAGTTCATGTGATGTATCACATCCTTGTAATCCTACATGCAATATTTTTTCCACAAAAAATTAGCGTTGGTATTTTCAAGAAAAAATAAATGAAATTTTAACTGTATACGTATTCAAACAGCTGCAACATAGCGATAAAACACATGTTAAAAATTACGTTTTATGAAGTTATTCTATTATGTTTTTTTTTTTTTTTTTTTCAAGTTATTGTAAAAAAGAATCATGATTATTTTTTATTGATATTCCCACCTTTCAAAGATACCTAGGCCCCAAGAATGAAAGAGTTCGGCTTTTTCAGCATTTCTATGCAGACTTTTTATCATATAGTTACTTTTTAAAGTTTATTATATAGTTACTTTAAACAGTTACTTTTGCGATTTTATAGGTTAGAAATTTTTGTAGGAAAACACTGGTGGCAAAAAAAGCAAAATTCTTTCATCCCTATTTGTCCCTCAACGTTGAGAACTAATACTTTTCACACAATATTGATAATATATCACTGTCTGCAAACTTACATGATAAAAAAAAAAATAAAATAAAATAAATAAATAAATAAAGTTTATTTTAACAACGGTTCAGTCTCTTTTATAATACGCTTGTTTCTCTTATTGAAAAAGGTTTCATCACTGGCAACTCAACTTTCTTTAAAACAATTATAAAGTATCGAGTAGATACAATGATAGTGTCCTCTAGATTTATATTTTTATCATTATTATTATTTTGTGTGCGTGTGTTTGCGTTTATTTCAGCACGTAATTTTGAAATGTTGCAATGCAATTTTAAAATTGTTATACTTTTCACAGAGGAATTGCAAACAATTAAGCTTTAAATATATACGTATATAGTACATATATATAATATACTAATATATTTGATAATATATTTGACAGAAAAATATACATAAAATATATATATATTGCAACTTAGTTACATTTTAGAAATTCTCTAAGTGCCGAACGTGATTAATTTACTAATTTAATTAGTGATATTACATATTTAATATACACAATATTAACTTGTTTCTATTGCAACATAAAATTCCTGTTAAAAGATCTTTTAATTTACTTCACAATAAAAATTAAACAGCGAAATATATTTTATTCATCATAGGCAGAACTGTGCACTTTTTGGCTAGTCTCCAATCAACGAAATTAAAATGCATGTAACTATAAATGTGAATGAAATTCATTTTTTTTTTTTAATTTATTTTATTTATTTACTTATTTTTATAATCATACATATATATATTTATAGACAAAGAAACAAAAAAAAAGAAAAAAAAAAGGGCAGCATTAAAGGAAATAGAATAATTCATTATTAATCACAATGACTGACAAATAAATAGAGATACGTAGAGATAATGTGCTAAATTTAGTCAGTGGGATGAATATTAATTTTGACATTGCTTTTATTATTTCCAGTACAGTAAGGAAAAAGAGAAATGTTATATTCTTTCTTTTTAATAAAAGAATGTATTTTATTGGAATCATGAAGGCTTAATTTATTTTTTTCTCTTTATTTTGCGAACAGTCGATGATTATAAAATGTTTTAGATTTTATAAAAACGTATTTTTGTCTGATTAGATTATACAAAACATGCTTAATAAAATTCAAATATAAATAATTTTTATTAATGTTGTATTCTATTTACCGAATAAAATAAAGAAATTTTATGTTAAGCAGCTTAGTGTGCATTTATATATATATATATATGTGTGTGTGTGTGTGTGTGTGTGTGTGTGTGTATTTGGAATTGTATAGAACTGTCTTTTTTCAGACTCTTAAAATAGTATTTGATAACAATTTTAAACTTACAGTATTTTATTATTATTGCAGTAGAACTTGAATAATTCGAAGTTAAAGGGACCAGAGAAAAATTCGAAATATCCAAAAATTCGAATTACATATACTATTTTGTCAAAAAAAAAAAAAAAAAAAAAGATAAATTAAAAAATTAAAATTCTACGATCAAAGATTTAACACATAAACTTTATATCTAAGAATATTGCTACATCCCCCCTCCCCCATTAAATCAATATTTTTTACGAACTTAATTATCGAACACTTTTTTTAAAATAGTCAGATATATTTTATTTCTCCTTTAAGTACAACCTTTGTGCCATAGCATGTGACTTGATACAAAAACAGAATCTACTTCATTAGACATGACTTTCAATTAAAAAAAACCTCGAAGTTCATGTATATGCACCATATCTTCTGATGCACTAGCTAGGGACTTCTCTTGTATTTCCTTATCCTTCTTTTGAAAGACTGCTAAAATATATTAGAGGAGAAAAATCTCGAGAACAATTTTTACAGTAATATTTTAAAGGAAATCATATGAAAAATTCGAATTGTCCAAAATAGAATTCGAATTATCCACGATTTTTTAACATTATTTTAATACAAAATTCAAGGGACCGAGTAAAAAACTCGAATTATCCAGAATTTCGAATTAAACAAGTTCGAATTATTCAAGTTTCACTGTATTATTATTTAGGAATTTCTATATAAAATTAGTGGTCGAGAAAATAAAGGAAATTCATTGGCCGTACATACCCTTATATATATACATATCTATGTATATAAAAATATTGCGGGCCAAAGCTTACCCTAGAGAAATATTCAATCGGCTTTTCTTTTTTTTTTTCTGAGAATAACCGTTTATAGTATTTTAATTCACTTTAAATTTGTATTTTGCGGATAATTTTCAGGCCTCGCAGCAGTCCTACTCTCATTTTATTACATTGTCATTAAAATATTAAAACAATACATTTTTAGGTTATATTATAACGGTTAAGCAGTAAAAATTATTCAAGAAAAATTCCTTATTGACAGTAGTGGTGACAATAAGAGATTTGGCCTGAAATATTTTTTTTTTCTTCGGAAGTTTACTTTTTTTCTGCAAACAAATTGTCACTCTACGCATCTTTGTTTACAAATTAAAATTCATTAGACCACTACCTTCGACTATAAGTGGATTCCAAATTACAAATTTACCAATGCCTCAACTTTGCTTATAACCTAGCTCCAGGAAACAAAAGTCTACAGCGCTGACCAATTTTCCCCGAAACATACGTTTTTGCAGAACAAATTTTAAAATGTTAATTGTGATAGAATTTCAAATAATGTGTTCTTATAACATTTATTTCCTGCATAATTGTTTTGAATTTATTTATTTTTTCTTTCTCTTACCCATATACGTAGTAGAGAAAGTATTGTTTTATAGTCAATTTTTTGAAAATGAGTTTTTGTTATATTTACAAGTTTTGAGGTCCCCTGAATCCGAAAATCATTGTTTTAGCGGTTGGTCTGTGTGCTCGTGTGTGTGCCTGTCTTTTATCAAAATATCTCAAGAACAAATATCAGCAGAAAGTATAAACTCGGTATTCTAAATGTGTATCATATAGGGATAATGCACTAAAATTTTCGTTCAGATCAAGCCAATTGTTCGTGTACAAGGCCACCCAGGAGAATTCAAATACATTAGGTTTATGGCGGAAATTGCAGGTAAGTAGAATTTAACATCTATAGGCTGCCTTAAACAAAACGGAATGAACATTTATATATATATATATATATATACACATAAAAGAATGTTTTGTATAGATTGTGATCAGGCAATCATTTATCATTCGTTTTTAGAACTATCCAAAGTATTTGGATATACTGGGTCTAAACTTGTATATTGCTGGAATTGTAATTCATTTTTTATTCGATATTTTTCAGAATAAATTTAAATAAACAATATTTTCTAAAGTGCATATTTATTATATACAATATACAGGGGTACTCAAAATTAAGCAAAGCGTTCTTTTCTTGTGAATGTAATGGTTGGAAGTGCTTGTACTTTTTACTTTGTCGACGAACACTGTAAAATTATTTTTTCACAGTTGTAACCAAACTATTTCTTGAAGTTCTATTTTAGCTTCTTTTTTTGGTATAATACCACGTTTTGAGGTTACCTGATTACGAAAGTCCAAATTTTAGCAGTTGATCTGTATGTATATTTTTTATAAGCATAACTTAAAAACAGATAACTGCAGGAAATTCAAATTTGACATTTTGAAATTTGTAGTAGTTAAACCACTTAAAGACTTGATCAACACTGGCAAGTTTGAAATCAAATTAATAACAACCTTTATTTTTGTTAATAATTGTATACACTGATCGGGGGTTGAGGGGGACGGTAGCCTCCATTTACACAGAATTACATGTCAAATGAACCTGTTCCTAAACCTATTTTAGATTATTCTAAAACTACATCGAACTTTATTATCTCACGCTATTTATCTTAAGACTTAATATGCAGTCTATCATTATAATATTAAAATGCAGGATAAGAGAAAGTCGTGTGAGTGACACACCAGATGCATATGTATACATATATATATATATGTATATATATACACACACACAATAGTCTTAGAGTGTTTTTCACAGTTGGCATTTGTCCCATGCTTATCATTCATGGATACTCAGTCACCCTTAACCCATACCTTAAAAAAGGTATATAAATCAGTGCGTTGATGTGTGTTTTTCCCTAATAAAAATTGATTTTTTTATAAGTCTTAATATATTTCATAAAGACTAACAGTTTTTTTTTTTTTTTTTTTTTTTTTTCAAAACATAAAAGATGTAAATAATATATACATTTATATTTTAATTTAATTTACACATTGCCATTATTTTCAATTTGTAATTAAAGTATTTAAAAAATTGCAAAAATTTTGCTATTTCTTTTAAGGGGAAACGATTTTTTATTAGGACTGAGGGCCTATTAGTCTCAGACAGGGATTTTTGCGTTGTCTTTTTCGATAGTTGGACATTTGTCGAAATCATTTTTCGATAGTTAGACATTTATCGAAATCTAAAATTTATCGAAAATATAATTGAATAATTTGAAAGCGATGTTATAATTGGAAGAAAAAAAAACTAATAGTCCTCCGTCCTAAACTAAATTCTGCTTTTGCCAGAATTTCATCAAAACCTTTTTTTTTTTTTTTTTTTTGAAAGAAAAAGAAAAGAAAATTAATAATAATCAGTATCGTTACAAGAGATATCGAAAACGTTTTTTTTAATAATTTTGAATTAGGAAATAAATAGTGCGCGTGCAATAATATGAAATAAACATAAATAAAAATATGAATTTAATGATTTGATTTTTATATAAAACACGATCGCGTGCTATCTTAAAAAGTAGATATAAAATTTAAAATTTAATTTTCTTGGCAACAATTATAAATTAAAATAAATAATTTAATGAAAGTTTGTTCTTTAGATATACGTCCGTGTAAGGTGTCAAAAAATATACGACAAAGTATTATATCTCTTTATTTTATTATTATTTTATTTAATTAATTATATTTTCGATAAATTTTAGATTTCGATAACTGCCCAACTATCGAAAACTGGTATCGTAAAAATACACAGATTGAGACTAAAAGTCCTCAGTGCTAAAAAAAATAAAAATATAAATAAATAAATAAATAATGATTTTGATGAAATTATGGCAAAAGCAGAATTTAGTTTAGGACGGAGAACTATTAGTTTTTTTTTTTTTTTTTTTTTTTTAACATTGCTTTCAAATTATTCCATTATATTTTCGATAAATTTTAGATTTCGATAAATGTCCAACTATCGTAAAACTGGTATAGTAAAAATCCGCAGATTGAAACAAATAGTCCCAAAAAAGTAAATTTTAACTAAACTTAAATTTTAATCAGTTTATTTATTTAATTTTTTTTTAACAACAATTAAAATTTTAAATTTCCACATTTAAAGCTTTTACCAGGTTATTATTTTCACATTATAATTAATTTTAAAAAATCTAATCAAAATTTCGTTGCAAATAAGGTATCAAATAAAAGGGGCATTTTTTCTGAATCCGTCGGTTTAATTAACTTATCGATCGGACAATTAGATTTTTTTAAATTAACTTGTACCACAAGTATGAAAAGCTATTGGCATTTTTTTAAAAATTATCTTAAGTATGAAAAGCTGGTGGCAACAACACACACACAAACAGAAGAAAATTTCTCATAGCCAATCAACTTGCGTCCAGCCACGAACTTACAGGGAAATACTCTATTAGCCATTTATATATCCGCGTTTGTAATGATCGATAGATGGCGCTTTTCAGCTTTTGTTGTTAGTAAATATAATAGCCAGGTGTATTTATTATTGTTCTATTTGTGTAACAACTTAATATTCGTGCTATAATTTCTCCGTCACTACATCATGGAAAATTGATTGCTTTTGGAAAAAAATATTTCAGTTTATTCAAAGTTCGATCGGAAGTAGGTTTTTAACTAAAGCTGAACAAATTTTAGTTTCAAATCCCCTGATTAATTCTTTATTTCCATTAGCCGAAGCAACTGAAATTTTAAATTTGTCATTTGGAATAAATGGAAGCTTAATCCTGGATTTCTTGATCCTTTGGAGTTACACTGTAGCACACAACATTATGTGTTATCTTTTTTACCGGATTTATTCATTTTTATTCAATAAATATATGTGAAACTACATATCGGCAAGCAATGGCGTCTCGCTGAACGACGAAAGCTGTTCATGTTAATTGTAATTTCACCTTAGCCCACCAGAGGGTGAGCATTTCATTACAATCGCGGATAGAGAGATTCGTTGTTTTATAGATATTGCTTTAGCTTATATTTTAACATGTTTTCTAGCTTTTATCTTTTATCAGTTTAAATCACTTAGATAGATATTTTATCAGTTTTCTTAATTAAAAAAAAAAAAAAAAAAAAAAAAAAGATAAAAGAAATTCGAGTATTGTGTCTTCATTTTTGCTGAGACAATTTTTTTTTTTTTTTTTTTTTTTTTTATCTGGAATTTTAAAAAATAAATAAAGGTATATCGATGAGTTATCAAATGAATTTCGTAATTCATTTTCTATTCTCGAATGAATTTATGAAATTCTCTCCCACAATTCAAGCGGAAATGGTACGACATATCTTTTTTTTTTTTTAATAATATATATATATATATATATATATATATATATATAACAATCATCATTTTTTTTTTTTTTTAATTCACAAAAACTGTAAATTTTAGTACTATTCACATTTCTGCAAAATTTTTTCTATAAATTTATGTTGAAACGCACCTTTAAAGGAAAGAATGGATGTAATTTTATGTCATTATTACTTCCAGTTAAGTCCTTTTATTTTTTTTACTGTGCATTGTTTTCATATACACTGTAAAAAAGCTTTTTTTTCATCCGTATTTTATTGAACGGAGGAAGAACTGCAGTATTTCGAGAGCAGAACCTGTTATATATGATGCACATGTACATGATGGTCATAATCAGATAAAATCGTTTTGTTTTTTAACCGACTTCAAAAAAGAAGGAAGGTTCTCAATTCAAACCGTATGTTTTTTTTATGTTTGTTAGCTCATAACTTCTGAATGGATGCTCCGATTTTGATACTTTTTGTTTTGTTGAAAATGTCTTGGTCTGCAATAGGTCCCATTGTAATATCTTTACAATCTAAAGAAAATACAGGGTGCCCAAAAAAATCAGTCCCAACTCTTTTAACTGTTAAACGGCTGAGGCTATAGTGTTAAAAATGGTATGTAAGTATAGCGAAGTGGCCATGCAGTACAAGGTTAAACCGCTTGCAGCACCACCTGGTGGAAAATATCGGAGTTAGTGTTACTATCTAGAAATCGGTTCTAGGGAAAAAAGTGAGTTACAAAGTTGAAAAGTGTCATCGATTTAGTACAAAAAGGTAGCTTAGACATTCATGCTAGCGTTCCTATCTCAGAAACGGTTCAAGACAGGGGGAAAAAGTGAATTATAAAATTGCAGGGCATCATCGATTTAGTACGAAAAGATAGTTTAGACATCGATGCTAAAAATACAATGCTAAAAACGTGCATTTGTTTGTTCGCAATTTCTTACACTATGCACACTTGAGCTACATTGCACACATTGTAGCGTAGCTGGTGAGACATACGCTATATAGTTCAAAATACGGTTACTTGATATTTTTTGTTTTGTTGTAAAGATCTTGGTCTGAAGTAGGTCCCATTGTAATATCTTTACAATCTAAAGAAAATAAAACGCCATCTGGTGAAAAACAGCTGAATCAGCGCTCCTATCTCAAGAACGGTTCAAGATGGGAGAAAAGTTAAATACGAAGTTGTAGAGCATCATCGATTTTCTACGAAAAGACAGTTTTTAGACATTATCAAGACAATACAATTAATTAGACAATATAAAGGCTCCCTAGTTCAAAGTACTGTTACTGTAAGCGGTCACATTGATTAGCGCAAAGTCGTTTTCAACCAACTTCAGAAAAGAGGGTGTTCTTTATTCGATCTATGTGTTGTTGTTGGTGTTTGTAAGCTTATAACTTCGTAAGAGATGCTCTAATTAACCGACTTCAAATTGGAGGTGGTTCTCAATTCACACCGTATGTTTTTTTGTTTTTATTTTTGTTTGTTAGCTCATAACTTCTGAAGAGATAATCCAATTTTGGTTATTTTTATTTTATTGTAAAGGTCTTGGTCTGAAATAGGTCCCATTGCAATATCTTTAAGATCAAAAGAAAATACAAGGTGCCCAAAAAAGTCAGTCCCGACTCTTTTAACTGCTGAACAGCTGCAGCTCTAGTCATAAAAGTGGTATGTAGGTATACTAAAGTGGATATGTGCTGCGTGATTCAACCGCCTACAGCGTTACCTGGTGGGAAACAGTGGAGTTAGCGTTCCTATCTCGGAAACAGTTCAAGACAGGGGAAAAAAGTGAATTATAAAATTACAGAGCATCATCGATTTAGTACGAAAAGATAGTTTAGACATTAATGCTAAAAACAGAATGCTTAAAACGTGCATTTGTTTGTTCACAATCTCCTATTTTGTGCACACTTGAACGACATTGCATATGTTCTAGCGTAGCGGGTGACATTTTTGCTATGTAAAATTTAAAGTATGGTTATTATAAGCGGTCACATCGATTAACGCATAGACGTTTTAAACCGACTTCATAAAGGAAGAGGTTCTCAATACAAACCATGTTTCTCATTGTTGTTGTTGAAATTTGTTAGCTTATAACTTCGTGAGAAATGATTTAATTTTAATACTTTTTTTGTTGTCGTAATGATCTTGGCAAGAAATAGGCTTCATTATGATTTCATTAAGATATGAACAAATTACAGGATACTCACAAAAGTCTGTTCTCACTTTAACTGCTGAACGCATGCAGCTACACTGGTAAAAGCAGTATGTAAGTATCGATGTTGAAACTTCTGTCCGTCAGCTGCAATGCATATTTTGCTCTTTGTTTGAACTTTACGCTGCGCAAATTCCAGCGTAGCGGGTGACACGTATTCACTGTAAAATTCAATATATATGCCTAACAGAATTTTTGGTTAAGAATACAGCGTATCCGTTCTTTGCATTTCTAAAAACTTTTTAACTTAACGTGTGTTCATTCAATAGATAGTTTTTTGCTCATATCCGATAAAGGCAAGAAGAGTGACACAACTTAAAAATGCAACATTTGAGAAAAATCAATTTAAAAATAACTTTACTCGAATAAAACTTTCACAACTGTCTCTCGAGTGGATAACTTTCTAGATCGATACGTAACTTTTTTGTTCACATTGGGTGCATTTCATGTATTTTTCAGTGACATAAACCATTTTTTGACTTATGCCACTTTTCGTGGAAGTTGTGATTTGTGATTCTGCCGTCGAACGTCTTTTGATGTTCTGCTATATAAATAAGTTTTCACTGAAAAGAGAAAAATAAAATCTTTTTGTAAAAAAAATAGAACCGACTCCAAAAAGCAACTACTATTAAAACAAATAATAATAAAAAAAATTGAATGAAATGAAACTAAATTGCGCCTAAAAGTATAAAATAATTTCCTTCGCCAAACAACCTATAACACTACAATTAATCATAACTTTTGAAGTCGGCGCAAAATTAAATAAAAATTGATACTTTTATTCAATACAAATATCAAATCCTATTCAAAATACACATCTCACATTGTCACCTGCAAAACGCTGCCGAAAACGATTTTGATTCAAGAAAACAAATAAGATTTCGTAAGCAGCAAAAGTTGGCGAAGATGCTGGTATCTGACGTCCTTGGTGAAAGATAAATCGCAAAATTATCTGGCAAACACATTTAATTTCTTTGGGATATCATGATTAATTTGATAAGGTATATTAAGAGAGTAATCAAGAATATGAAACAATGCTTCGTACAAAATATATTATGAAAATATACATCTTGCGTGTATATTTTTGCAATACGCTTTGAACGCCAAATAATCCAAAAGCCACCAAGGATTATAGTTATCAAAGTTATATCAAATTTGCAAAGGAAACTCTAACTTCGTAGAAACATAAATACGGCATTGTGAAGAATGTTCACTGTTCTGTGTAGATGCTACCAATGGACCACTTGTATACAGTGATAAAATAATAAAAGAAACATGATAATGGATCATTCGAGACAACAGCATTTGTTGCTACCGATCTAAAAACAAACCTTTAAAAACTAATTAAATTTTATTTAATTTTGCGCCGACTTCAAAAGTTATGATTAATTGTAGTGTTATAGGTTGTTTGGCGAAGGAAATTATTTTATACTTTTAGGCGCAATTTAGTTTCATTTCATTCAATTTTTTTTATTATTATTTGTTTTAATAGTAGTTGCTTTTTGGAGTCGGTTCTATTTTTTTTACAAAAAGATTTTATTAACAGTGAAGATCATACATAATAATCATAAGGCTTATCTTCAAATGGCTAATTATATATTCATCTCATATTGAAATAAACTTTATTGTAGCATATTGTAAAAACTGCATTGTGGAAACGACATTAAAATTTTCCGTTTTCTGAGGCTTAACTAAAGACTTAAGAGCAATTAGAATGCTGCATGTTAAAAAAAAAAGAAAAGAAAAAAGGAAAAAATCGTTTAGTGGATAAAATAACTATCGTAATTTCTGGTAGATACCCCGCAGGTTATATAATCCAGTTTTGCACCAGAATTTTCGATTGATAAATAAATGTATATTTGTACGAGCGCTTCCTTCGAAAAAGTATAGATTTCTCTATTAAATAAAATTTCTGGTGGAGAAATGACATATCTTATCTGCAGGTTATCTACCAGAAATTACGGAATAAGATTGTAGTTTGTATTTTACAAATCTGGTTTCAAATCAAGGAACCATTTTAGCTTTCTTTTTTAATGTTTTTGTGTCAATACACAGATAAAATCAATTTCGTCAACATCAAGTATTCAGTTTCAGTCAGATAGAAATTCTTTCATTTAAATTAAGAAAACAAAAGCTTATCAAAACCAATTGATGTTTACGTGTCATGCATGCATACTTAAACACATTCAATCAGTATAAATAACAATCATAGTTTCAGTTTGAAAATGGAAGCGTTCTCTCATGACGTCACTGAAAAGGTAGCATTTGAAGGGATTTTCCCGTATGAAAATGGTTTGGTGGAAGATAAGAGCAATTTGCGTAAATTAACGGCTTTTTTATTTTTCGTAAAAATTCAAAAAATTATACTATCAAAACATCAGTTTACTGGCTACGACCGTTTAGCTAGCAAAGCGGTCATTTCCTGTAAAATTATACGGTTAATTCCTAAATTATGCCTTCTAAACATTAATTTACGGATTATGACCGTTTAGGTAGCAAAACAGTCATTTACCCTAAAGTTATACGGTCAAATACCGTGATTTTACTCTTTTTTTTTTTTTTTTTTTTTTTTTTTTTTACAGTGTATTCTTTCAGCTTCAAACAAATAATATTATTGAAATGATTCCAACCCGAAGCAGGTTGTTATACCCTTATTTAATGTTGTTAAATAATTATAATGTCATTTCAGCTTATAACTTATATCACTGAGTTATAAAATAGTATATCATAAATTTAAAATCAGGCTAAAAACTTTTACTAAAACTTAACATTTAAGTCAATTATCGGCATCGTTTAGTGAAATACAATTTAAAAAAAAAAAGAAGAAATTATTAATTATTAATTTTCATTTATTAATTTCCTCGGCCTAATTAAGCCAATCTCATATGAAATATTGGATTTTTACTTAACACACAAGAAAAATAAGATTAATTTATTAATGTATTAGTTTCAGAAGTATGCGGAAAAATATTTTCAATTTATCATCTATACTATTATACACAAGCAGAAAGAGAAAATCAGTAAGATTTAATTAATATATTTCTTTATTTTTATCTTTAGTGGTAAATTTTCTCATCTCTTTATATATCTCGAAAAATTTCTTGCAATAAACAAGGTGAATGTGACATGGAAACAAAACAGAAACTCCGAGAGAAAATTGGTATGCCACGTGATTCTATTATTGGAACTAGAGCTGGATTAAGATTAATTTTCCTTTTTCCTTTCTTTTCATTTCACGAATGCTTGGTGAATACAAAAGAAATTAACGATTTTTATCAACTATAAGATTTTGCGAATACAAAGACAAGTGTAGCTTGTGTGTAAAGCAATTCGAATGTATGGATGAACATTGGATCTCATTTAAAACAATGTAAAATATAAATAATAAATTTCTTTTATTTCAAAACATAAAAATTATTTATGCTATTCATTGTAAATTTTTTATCTTTAAGCAGAATGTATATAAAAATCAATTTATAAATAATTTGTAAAATTATTTTGTTCTTCAAAACGTTTTTTTTTTTTTTTTTTTTTTTTTTTTTTGTTTGTTTGTTTGTTTGTACAGCTATGGACTCAGTGATTACGAGTTCAAAAACTACAGAAATTGACAGAGGGGTAGAATAGGGATATTACCTGCAAAAAAAATGATAAGTATTTTTTTGAAATATTATATAAATTACTTTTAATCAGTAGAGACTCTTTGCAGATTACAAACATATGTTTTCGATTCAGAAGAAAAATTGGAAAAACTATTTCTCAGCTTTAGCATTCACAGATACTGGAATTAAAAATGTAGTTAATTAATCCGATTTTAGACCGATATTATTTCGATTCTGTCCATAATACATGATATTGAATCGACAGTTAATAAATCCTCTCAATCCATTAATAAATAAACATTTTAGAAAATTAAATATTTATTTCACTTCATTTAAAATTTAATCATAGAAAATAACCCAAATTAAGAAAACAAACTACTTACACGGCACAATTATGCAGCTAATGCTCACCTATTTTGACTATTCTTCTGATATTATAACATAGTCAATTTCATAACTAAGACTTTATGACTTTATTTTAATGCAAGCTTAATATGGTATAATATTTTAACTCATTACTTTAGACATAAATATTTATAAGGCCATTTTTACTTGTAATGATGTATTAAAAAAAAAAAAAAAAAAAAAAAAACTTTTGTGTTGATAATAATTTATATAGAAAATTCCACTTAGATTGTATATCAAATTAATTGATTTCTAATATCTTGAATGTCGTGCACTTTTATCACCAAAATGATAATATGGTAAATAATAAATATGGTATAATATTTTAACTCATTACTTTAGACATAAATATTTATAAGGCCATTTTTACTTGTAACAGGGATGGAACACGGGCGCAGAATTCATACCGGAATCCGTTTAAGAAATTTCTCTACCTATAATATCGTTGATTTAAGAAGTAGAAAATTTTCTTACATTGATAGTGGTATGAATTCTGCGCCCGTGTTCCATCCCTGTTGTAATGATGTATTTAAAAAAAAAAAAAAAAAAAAAAACTTTTGTGGTTGATAATAATTTATAAAGAAAATTCCACTTAGATTGTATTTCAAGTTAATTGATTTCTAATATCTTAGAATGTCGTGCACTTTTATCACCAAAATGATAATATGGTAAATAATAAAAACGTGATAAACTATTTTCCATACCCACTCTTTATACTCTATTCCTAGTTCTTGTGCTTAGTGTGATAATTATACTTCTAGTGGTCTTCGAAAGAGAATCTTAGAAAACAGTGAACACAAAATATAAGGCGAATACATTCTTGTGGTTAATATCTCGTTCTTTCATCGAGTTATTTAGTAGAGTAATATCTTTATAAGTGTAAATACATTAATAAAATATTATTATTAATTTATTTTGTAATTCTCCTATACAGGGCTACAACAGGAGACTTTTCTTATATTATTTTCGCCATTTTTTCTAATAAATAAAATTTAAAGTATATTTTCGCAGGCAAGACTGCTCTGTAAATTGTAGGATATTGCAAATATATTGTAAATGTTGTAATAATTGTGGTACGGAAAAAATTAAAAAATGTCGCCTGTGGCAGCCCTGTATATATTTATTATGTGTGCTTGCACATGCATGTTTGTAAATGTAATTGTGAGCATATGTGTAAACGTTTATATCAAATTTTAAATTCTGAAAAAAAAAAGAAAAAAAATAGTATTAATTTTGCTTATTTGTGAAGCAATGTTTCTAATTTATAAAAAAATCCGTTTACATGTACAAGTCAAAACTAACTTTAATTTAACACTAATTGCATAATCCTTCAAAATACCAACTCTTACTATCATTATAAAATGCAATGTATAAAGCAATTAAATATCCCGAATCTATTCTGAATTGCTAAATGATTATATAGCTTTATACTTTATCGCATGGGGAGTATCGCATGGGGAGCTTAAGTTTTCCCATTAAGAAAGAAACACATTCGACTATTCTCTGAGATAAATCCAATAAAGTTTCATCTTATGAGAAATTTTAGTCCGTGTTAAGCCGTTTACTTCGGTAAATAGTTTAAAGTACCAAAATAAAATTAGATAAACGGTTCATCGATTAACTCGCATGGAATTTTCCTTATTTAATGTTGATAATGATTTTCGATTACTTTAATAAAGTTAAACAGGCTACAATTGTTGCTAGGTAACATCTCGAAATACTTGTATTATAATTACATAATTAAAGATTTGATATTATATATATATATATATATATATATATATATATATATATATACAGGGTAATTCCAAACCCAACGTACAATCTTTTAAGGAAGTTAGGGAACATTATAAGAATTAAACTTTGCATGGGAACCCATGGTTGCAAACAAAATTTAAACTCTTTAAAACTTGGATATTTTTGGTTAATTTTTAACATTAAAACACATAAATTGGTGTTCCTTTTGCATATTGTTTTATTAACTAAACTTTTTTAGACTTTAATGTTTACTATTTATATAGAAAGAGATGACTTATTAATATTATGTACAATATAACATTTAGATAAAAAATGTAATTTACAAAAGCCACGCCCATATTCCAATTTTACCATCCAGTTCTTGTAGTTTTAAGATGACTTTTCCAGTATGAGTTCCTATGCAATTTTCAGTTCTTATGATGTGTCCTAACTCCCCTAAAAGTTTGTTTGTTTATTTGGTTTCAAAATACTCTCTGAATATTTATAATATTTTCTTTTAATTAAAATAAAATATTTTAATACATTGTTGCCGTACGTTTACTTCTTTTGTATACCTCTAAAAAAAAAAAAAAAAAAAAAAAAAAAAAAAAAAAAAATGTGTTTTGTTAATGACTGAACCCCACCCATTAAATATGACAATGGAACTTTGTTAAATTAGCAGTATTTAAAATTCTTAAAAGTTGGCAACTACCTTAATAAAGGAGGAAGTGGTGTAAGTGTCACAATATATTGAAATCATCTACATTAACCTTATTTTTGTCAATTGCTATTATACTTACTCAATCATGCCACTATTTCAAAAAAAAAAAAAAAAAAAAATTATTTTCGCAGGTAAATCTGCACCTTGCCTACATAAATTTAAATCGTTGAAAGAGTGGTACGAAAATTATTTTTTTAAAAAAAGGTGTCTGTGATAACCCTTGAATAATTGCGACGTTTTCTGATTTAGACGGAAGACTTCATAATAAAAAGAAAAAAAAACATTTTTATTTAATTGCGGAAAAATAATATGCAATACCTTTTTCAAAAATACTGGTAATAAATTTTATTTAAGAATTGGAAATGTTGGCAAGTATGCGTTGTAGAACAACTTGGCTTTCAAAAAATATGCGCATTTTAAAATTCAACAATGTTCTACTTTAAATAATTGCCGTATTAGTTTATATATACGCTCAATTTTCCTGATCGCTATCACTGGAGCGTATATATGCGCTCAATTTTTCTCATCACTATCACCGAAGCCGTATACATTCGCTTAGCTTTGTTCATCATTATCATTATTCGTTAGGTAATATCATACTTGCCAACCATCTCATTATGAACCGTACAATTTTTAGTACCCGCCTTTTTTTTCACACCAATAATTTTCTTGAGTAATTTTAATCTTATTGAATCGTAACAATATTTGGAAAGAATAACGCTAAAAATATAGTGGTGTGAGAAAAGGGACGTTTTTTCAGGGGGCGTTAACAATTGTACGGTTATTAATGAGATGGTTGGCAAGTATGTAATATATATCTATATATATATCTATATATATATATATATATATAAACGGAGGTTGTTGCTTCTTTTCATATTTCCATATGATGCAGATGGGTTAAAGAAAAAAAAAAATGCCAATTTTGTGTTTCTTGGTTCTACTTGCACCATAGTTTCAGACAAGAGTAAAATCGGATTACCATACCGATATCCAGTATATTAAAATGTATGTAAGTCTTTGTTTTTTTCCAGATAATGAATACATTCATGAATATGTTACATTTTGAATTTTTAAAATATCTCATTCGTGACAGAATTACGAACTTCTTCGTAAGCTTCCCACACTCACTTCACATCTTAAACATTTTTCACTTTAACTAAACTTTAAAATATCAGGATATAAGGTTTCTTTAATATTTAAACACAGAACTAAAAAAGCAGAACAAAAAAGTATATGTCATGCGGTTGAGTTGTTTAGTACAAATGTTCTATTAAAAAAACACAAAGGGGACAAATTAATGTTTTAATGATATGAAAAAAAAAAATATATATATATACAGAACTTTATGTATATAAAATAACAACATACATAATATATGTATATGAATCGATATTGATATTACTACATTTTTTAAGGGTATTTTTTAAGGGACTATACTTAATACGAATATATTAATTTGTTGCATCTATTCAAATAAAAAATAAGAAATAATGACTTCACATCACTTCACATCTTAAACATTTGTCATAAATCCACGCACACACACACACACACACACAAAAGAAAGTGCATAATATACATGTCTGTTCAATAATATATGTATATAGAGTTTGAGGGTTTTTTTTTTTTTTTTTGTATGAATATGTGTATTAATATCCAAAAATATTATAAAATGCATAACATGAAACTGTCAAAATGCTTTTTATTTTAAGTGTCCATACACATTTTTAAAGATCTTTACAAAATGTTTTAGATAAAAATATTAAGCGATATGTACAAATACCTATGTCTTATACAGACCGCTCTAAAATACATTTTAAGTTTTTGAAGTTGCCAAGACAAGTAAAAATACATTGCACTATGCTTTCAAAAAAAGAGAAAAATGAAACAAAATGAAATGTTCCATTTTATGAATGCCCATTTTCGGCAGAGATTTTAAAAAGAAATAACTTCAGAATTTCTAGTCAAGAAAAAATCTATAAAAAGTACAATGACGTATAAGTTCTTTTTACATTTTTTTTTTTTTTTTTTTTCGTTCACTTGAAAAACAATTTGGAATTTTCTTTATAAATTATGTTTATTTTTGAAACGTTAAGGTATTGTTTTTATAAAATATCAGTGAGTAAACTTTTAGAATTAAATCGATTTTGAAATTTTAGTTGAAATTAAAACCATTTTCGATAACATAGGTTTGATTACTGAAATTTTCAATCAGAAATCAATCTCAAACTGAAATTTAATCTTCTTGTCTCATACATCAATTCAACTTTTAGACAGCCTTAATCAATTGAAACTTAAGATTGTGCATATTTTCGGCATTAAAGTAATCTAACAAACATATCCGATTAGAAACGGAATTTAGCATATCCACTATGAAATTAAATTTGCAATTAAAGTTTGATCTCTGTTATTCACAAGTATGTAATTATTATAGCTGAAATATTTCAATATAAAATGTAAATGTTTGTTGAGATATTTATGACATATACATAAAAATAATCAGAATAATCGATTCAAAATATATTAAAACAATTTTAATGTACGCAGGAAATTTTGACAAATACTGACACCTTGATGAATATATATATATATATATATATATATATATATATATATTCATACCACAATAGCTTCTTACAGAGTGACGTACAGTTGGTAACAAAAGTATCCGAACACTAGCAAAAATTCCTATATAAAAAAAGTACATTTAATACAGTTTGGTTAAATAAATCCTTGTCGAATCTCAGTCCAAGAACATGATTCCACAAGGTGTTATTTAACAAAACAGTATTAACTCTACTTTTTTTATATAGGAATGTTTGCTAGTGTTCAGATACTTTTGCTACCGACTGTACAAACGCCTATTTTATGTAATTATACATACATTTTTATAAAGAAATTATTACTTTATAAAACAAATTTAAATGATATATTTTTTTTATTTAAGTTGAGTTAACTTAATTGAGTGCAACTTTCACAAGCATCTACATAACACAGTGTAGCCTTAAATGTACCATATCGATTTTAAATTTCAATATAACATCAAGTAAGTGGCGTAAGAGGATAAAATTTGCACTGCAATGTTCCTAAATTAAGGTGAAAAGTTTAGTTTAAGCAAATAACAAAATAATTGTTAATTAATATAATAGTTAATAAAATAATAACTTTTTCTCTTTGAGGGAGCTACATATGTAGTATACATTTATAGAGTGTTTCCCTTTTGCTAAGACTACCTTCATTTCTATACTTAACTCCTCTTGAAGGATTATTCAACCACAGACACACCATTATTCAAACCATTTTTGGAGTTTCCAACTTTTTTTAATTTATTCCGGATCGTTGTTAGTGCTCGCCCTTTTTCCCCACCACTATTTATTTAAAATAGAAAATTAATTAAGAAGAAAATTACTCTAAACATACTGGTTTAAAAAAAAAAATGCAGGTATACTAACAGTGATCTTAAATGAATTATAATAATTATAAGATAAAATACTTTTTGTATACCATGTTTTTAAATTTTCTGTTGAATCATAGCTATAAACTACATTAGTACTTTATGAATGTGTATAATTTTCTTAAAGTGATGATGACGTCAATTTTTGTGAGATGCATAATTTAATTTTTTACAATTTTTTTTAACATTCACGTTTAATTAAATGTACTTATATTTATGTCGAAAGAAAATAAACTCTTTTTTTTTATGGCAACAATTAAAATACAGCTAATATTTTAATGGTTATATTTAAAGTTTTGTAGGGGTTTTGTAAAGGTTTGTAGTGTTGATTGACTGTAATATGATGAAGTTCTGTGAAATTAGCGGTATTATTAGTACATCGCATACCAACACAATCCAGGATGAAAATCCATATAGTATTTTAAAAGAGTGCCACTTGACATAAATAAAAGCAGCCATTTGCAATAAAACAGTTTTTTTTATTTTTATGTTAAATACATGAAATGTCAAGTAAACACATACAATGGTCCTCGTAGAATTCTGTAGACCAGAGAGAGAGGAAGAGGAATCTAGGACATATCGTTCTTAGCGCAGTACGAGTACACAAAATATATTGACAGTTTGAAAGCGAGAGGTGTACTGAATTGCAATCGCCATTCAAACCCGAAATTAACAAGCTAATGCCAAATAAAGCGCCAAAAGAATGTTCTAATTTTTCAATTTAAAAAATTCAATCCGTTACCCAAAAAACAAAGAAAAGCTTGGCAACATAAATTATGACAAACGTAATTACTTTTTATCGGAGCCAGGACTATATTATAAAGAATTTATTTATTTATTTTTTATCATCATTATTGAAATAAACGAACCCGGCATCAGTTGACGCCAGTGAAACTGAAATAACTTACAAAGATAGCAAAAATCACCGGAAACGAAATACATTTAGCAATTTCTGTTTATATTAGAAAGTAATTTAGAAAAATAATTTATTTTATATCTATGATTAAATGAGATTTTGAAACATAACGTTGTTGAAAAACGGAAAATGTACCTATTTACAAATGAATAAGTCTCTTAGTAAAAGTACAAGATAAATTAAATAGAGATTGACTTTTATAACAGAATGAATTAATTTTAGAAGATATTATAGAACAAAATGTTCTTTTCTTATTGGAATAAATTAAGTTATATTTTATTTGTTAAATAACTTAATTTTATAATTATTCTTAATAAATTGTTTTTTTTTTTTTTTTTTTTTAATGAAAATTGAATTATTTAGAATTGAATCAAATATGTAAAAGCATATGTGTGAACTTGTTCACAAGGTTATTATTTCATATTTTGATTAATTAAAGGAAAACTAATCTATAATTCGAAGATCGGGCTTCAATGTATTGTGTTGTCATTGGGTTCTGAGTTATACTGAAAGTTTCAAATGTCTAACTAGTAGTGAAGTTAGTTAAAAATCCATTGCAAGATTTGTACCGGACAAACAAACAAGAATAGAAGTTAATAAAAAAAAATGTAAAAATGATAACGCTGTCTGCTGCTTATAGAGAATTTTTCTCCAATATGTAATTACAATGAAGTAAGAAAAAGGCTCTCTTAAAATAGTGGTGTGAAAAATGTGCGGATACTGTCAATGCTCCGGAACAAATTACATAGTTGCTAAATCTCCCGTTTTTCAAGGGAGATTTCATTCCCGAAATTTTTATAAGGGTTTTCAATTTATTTAATCGTCGAAAGTATATTTTAAATATTCCTTCCTTTTAAACGATAGTGGTGATAAATCTTATTAAAAATTTAGAAAGGTGTCCAACTGTAAAATTTTAAGCAGACCCCGCAGCGCTTCTAAAACTTGATGCTTGTTTTATTATAATACCACCAAAAGTTGATTGCATACAAGCGTTGAAATTCCCATTAGATTTAGCTCGGAAGGTTATTTGCATAAAGGTAAGAAATACAACTGCAGCGATCCTATCAGATGATGTGATAAATACATTCATTAACAGAGCGCATGCTCCAAAGTAACTATTTCTTCTAACGTTATCGTCTGCTAGCTTCTTATAAAATAGTAACTTTATTTTGAATGTCAATAGTGTTCAAAAATGTATTTTTATTAAAAATATATGGTTTAATGGTATGTATTTCTTCTCTTGAAATATTAAATTTTTTTTTTACTGTTTTTTTTTATTTTTATTTTTTTTATTTTTATTTTTTTTTTTTTGCAAATACATTTTTCAACGTGTTGTACTATTCTGTCATGTTTTTTTTTTTTTTTTTCGATTAAATCTATTTATTAATCAGTCTTGCTAGCAGATGATGGGCTGGGTATTTGAATTTGGGTGTCTTGATTGGTCCAAGTTACATAATTTCACAATAACAATTCGCAGTTTTCTTGTATATTTCCCACGTAAAAAACACCACAAACATCCATGCGCCTGAACCGAAATTAGCAGACAATGACATAGAACACATAGCATATTTGCGCTTTCAGAGCTAGTTAGTTTGGAGAATACGCTGGGGTTTTGAACGTATTTCTCACACTTCCTCACAGGTTCGCTGCAATCGTATCTTTTACCTTTACACAAATAGCCTTACGAGCGTTGTCTGATAGGAACATTAATGCTTGTGTAAGCAGCTTTGTTATCACCATTATTTTTAAACAATAGTGTTGTATATAACCCTTCGATATACCGTAGCATTAAAATGTTCAAGAAAAACTTCTTATCGATAACAGTGGTGGCAATATAATAAAATGCCAAAAAAGTTTTAAGGAATTCTTCGAAGCCTGTAAAAAGAATGTATAACGTAGTCCCAGAAACTATTTAATTTATTCCGAAGCACTGTTAGTACTTGTCAATTTTTACTACCTCTATATTTGTAGGGACTCTCTTTTTTTTTTTTTTTTTTTTTTTTCTTTTTTTTTTTTTTTTTTTTTAATGTTTGATAACATAGGTCTGCAATGAAAAAAAATGCAAAGGAATTGATAGCTGAAATTTATGTATTTTTTGGTGCTGCTTTCTAAAAATACAACAAAAAATTTCTACGTCAGGTAGACAATTTCTAAATCACGTCACGTTTTCTTGGAAAATTCAATTTTATTTCGATTTTTAATGCATTCATATTTGCTCCTTTTGGTCAATTACATGTATGTTACCTTAACACTTTCGCGACCGCTGACGTAGATTCACGTCATTTGAAAATCCTTAACTCCGCCAGTGGGCGTATCTTAAGCAATTTGCAAGCCATTTATTTCTTAAGAATATATGCATTATTCATATTTGTGCAATCAATATACTATGTATACAAATATTTTGATTAGGAAGAGTTTAATTATAAGTGTATCCATTTGTAATATGAATGTGAATATAGAAAATTGTGTTCTGTAATATTATAACTTTGGAGGTGTAACGCCCACAGGCGGACCTTACTCTCAAAAAGACCGAAACATGCGTTCGCGAAAGTGTTAATAAAAACAAATAAAATAGTATGGTGGTGTGTTCTTTCTTTTAACCCTTTCAGTCGCAGTGTTCCCGCTGATGGAACTCCTAATTTTAATTCTCAAGTGCAAAAACTCATCCCGGAAATTTTTTAGGAAAAATTTACATTTAAAACATAGCAAAAAAGGCCCCCTTTTTTAACGTGAAAATTTAAAATTTCTTGTATTTTAATTATGTTCGTAAATTCCGGTGGCAGTGTAATTAAAATAATCTGAATTACCTTGCCCGTAAAGGGTTAAAATACTCCGGAATAAATTGAAATGTTGGGATCTATGCAACGTTTGAGTTTTTGTTGTCGATAGTGTTTACTTATAAAGTGATTTATTTATAAAATTAAATATTATTTGAATTTAATAAGGTTTACTTACAGATGTTTCAAACCGAAAATTTCTCGAAAAGGAACAATGCTATCTTTTTATTTTTTAAATATTTATGATCAGCTATGTGTCTAAAAGCCATTTTTAAAATTAGTTTAGTAATTTTTAAAATAAATTAAGTAGTAAACGTTAAAGGGTTAACCCTTTGCAGCGCAGGGTAATTCGTAACCTTTAAATTACACTACCACCGGAATTTACGAACAAAATTAAGATAAAATAAATTTTAAATTTTCCAGTCCAAAAAAAAAGCCTAATTTGCTATGTTATAAATGTTAATGTTGTATAAATGTAAATGCTAAAAAAATTCCGGGATGAGTTTTTACACTTGAGAATTAAAATTAGGTGTTCCATCAGCGGGAACACGGCGACTGAAAGGGTTAAACTACACCATAATTTGATGTAAAAAGTACTCAGGGGAACTTTCTGTTTTTCTCTCGACGAGAGGCGTCTCGTACAATCTAGCAACAGTAAATTTCATCCATTTAAACGAGTAAAAAATAAATCTTTTACTGAAAAATCAATTTGCTACACCAAGAATCGATAATTTTACATAGATTTAAATGGATGAAGACCACCGTTACAAGTTGGACCACTGTTGCTGCACATGCAATATTGTTGGAAAAAAAAATCCATATTGATTTTACTAAGAATACCGACGTGATGGAAAACAAAATGTAGATAATTTTCGAAATCAGCGCACCAAATAACATACAAATCAGCGAAAACTTCTCCTGTATTTTTCAAAAACTTCAATTTTCCAAGACTGTGAAATTAAAAATAATGAAGAGGAAAAGTAGTTTGAAATAAAACGTGTACTAACAATGTTCATGAATTAATTTAAATGCTGGTATGTCTAGTAAACAACAAAATGTTTATTTTCACTCTAGCTTACTTTGAAATACATAAGGTATTATTAAAATATTTATTGTACTTGAATATTATAGGATTCGCAATTCTAAATTGATATAAAGTATCTAGGAAACACATTAAGTTGGTGTTAAGTATTTAAAGCAGACACTTCGTATCAATAACTGACTTGGTGGACATTTTTGTAGACTTATTTTCTTATATATTCAACTTTTTTTTATTTTTTTAACCGCTAATTTTTATTTTAGTATCGTTATCAGTATTTTTGTATCTGAATATTGTGGGGTTTGTACGACTCAATTTATTAAACAGGGTGGGGACAAGTCACATTTTTTTCCCTGATTCTTTCAGCAGTATATTTCTTTCAGCATTTTTAATTGCAAGTTTGCAAGATTAATAAGACAAAAAAATATCATATAATTAGACTGGTGCAAGAATCAGGGAAGAAAGGCGGGACTGTAGCAGCGTTCCCAACTTTTATTATTTATTCACGAGTGATTTTAGCCCCGCCTCTTTTTCTTACCGGAAATTTTAAAAAATGATTTTCTTCTTATTTAATCGTTGTCACATATTAAAGAGAAATAATCTACAAACTTTCTGGTGCAAAAATAAGGCGAGGTTAAAAATTTTAGTGAATAAATTATAAAAGTTGGGAACTCTGGACTATATTCTCCCCTTTTAAATTTTATCACATACAATACAGAGTGGTTACAGACCCGCCTTTTTTCCCTGATATTTATACCAATATATTTATTTGATAATATTTTATTAATCGTGGAATCTTACTATTAAAAATTTCGAGAAAAAAGTACTGGTGGAAGAATCAAGGGAGAAAAGTGGCATGTGACCACCCTAAAGTGATTTATTTACCTTTTGCCAGCCCTAAAGCTATAAAGAGTGTTGTTAAATTTAGAAACTCTTTTATTCAATGATAATGAGGAGTGATGTTTAATAGAGTAACTTTGCAGCGGCTAGGCAACCGTTACAGTTAAAATTTAGTAGTGGTATGAAATAAAATGTCCTTAAATTTCGTGCTACCAGAGGAGTGAAATTAAATAGGACAGGCAAAGGGTTAAACTATTTATTTATTTATTTAATTTTTAAAAAAAACTTAATTTATAAAAATAGTTAAGAAAAAGAAAAGTAAGTCATGCTTTACGAGTTTTACACCTTACAAAAATGATAGAATTAAGGAAAGTTTAATAGTAGATTATTACTATTATTATTATAATTATTTTATTAAAGATTTTTGTGAAAAAATGATGATTTTGTCTGTTGTAACCAACCAGATAGCACATAACATTGTTATAGCGTTGAAAATAAGTCTGAACAGTGAAAAACTAGTTATAACAACGTTGAAACAACGTTATGTGCAACTGGGGAAAATAGAGTATTTGATATTTGAAAGATTTTACCATACAAAATCTAATATCGGAAGAAAAGGTGCTATATTATTTATATCCAATAAAAGCTAAACAATCCCTGCGTAATAATCACATTTATTAAGATTATTTTTATAGATAAATTTTTACCATATTTTTACTGTATTGTGTCGTGATTAAATATAATTAGAGATTAGTGTATAATAATATTGGTAGGAAAATAAGGCGGAAATTTCTGATCTACGAAAAACTCTTGAGAAAAAACCGGAGAAGGGTACATTTCATTAATTTTAAATGAGAAAGGCGTGGTCAGCTATTTTTCCACATCTACTGTTTTTAGTCCAAGCACTCATATTTGATGTAAAAAAAACTTATCACGGCCTTTGACAGAGAATTTCCGGAAAAAAAAAAAAAATGAATCAGCACAGCAGTGTTGCCAAATTGTCGAGACTATTTTATTTAATAATGGCTACTAATTTTGGCGAATTATGTTTGGTTTATATGATGGTCGAATAGACAAACATTACATTAAAAATTTAGTGATTGATAATGAATATAAAAGACACTACAATTTCACAACGCTGCAACACAACGTGTGACACTTTATTCTTTTATTTTATTCTTTTGTGTCTTTTAGTAGCAGAAAAAATGTAGACATAGTAAAGTAGCTTACCACGTCTTCCTCACTTAAAATTTGATGATTTTGTTGGTAAGTATAGTTAATACGTCTCTTTAAAGAATAAGTAACTGGAAGTATATATCTTATTCCTGGACATTTTGGCCATTGCTCAACCACTTTTAACTATTTGTATAAGTTTTTTAGACATGAAGCAAGTCGCTTTAAATGAGGTTGTTTTCAGACTGTCATAAAATCGTAACCAAAATCGTAACCCGGTAATACACGGCAAGGGCCGAGCTACCTAGAAAAAACCAACCGAAAAATAAGTTTATATTACCTCAAACCACCAGAAATATATATACATATATATTCTGCAGAACTTTAATACAAGAATTATCTTTTCTTTCCAATAAAAATCAATCGCAAACTTGGTATTTTCTCTCTTGCCTCAAGACGAGGTAAGAAAAATCAATTTCGAAGAAAGAAAATGCACCTACTTTTTCCTCAAACTTACTAAGCATATTTAAACAGAATTCGTATCAGCCCAATGGACCTTAATACGTTCAAATGTAATTCTTCATGATATAGCAATGCCATCACATTGAGATATACAAGAATTCCTTCTTTCTTTTGAAATTTATCACATTTAATTTTTATTTGTTTGCTTATTTCCTTTCAAAATGTTAGATAAAAATCCAATTTACTCATTACTACGGTATAAAAAGGAAATGTATTAAGAATGATAGATTGAACATTAAAATACGGCAAGTTTAAACATTTTTTTTTTTCTATTTTTCGGATTTACAACTTGTAATGCACATGCGTTGTTGGAATACTTTAACAAACACGATAACGTGAATCTTAATTACGCTTCTTATTCTTTGATTTCTAAAAAAGAGAATTTTATTATTATATTAATTGATCTTTATGCACTGAAAGTTCATTCACCAAATAACGTCCATTCTGAAAAAAAGCAGGAGGAGTTGTCCCAATTTTTTTTAACAATTTCGGGATTTATTTTCAGATGTCACTGATCTTACGTTTCAAGTCTCGAAATTATCACCGGGGCCTTATGTCCAAAACATATTGTTATATTCAAGTTAGAATACCTATGACAGATTAAAATGTAGAAAAAATTGTGAAAGAAGAGATAATCGTTCCATTCATTTACCAAGTTGTTTTGTGCCTAAAAATCGGTAAACTAGTCGAAGTTCATGAAGAATTTCGTTTTATCATTAGATTTTGCACACTCAACGCAATTACGAATCACCCGCAATATATAGTCCCCATCAAAAATGGTCTCCTCGCGAGTACAGAATCAACTACTTTTATTTCTACATTTGACCATATTCAGAACACTTCGAAATGGTAACTATCTAATCAGAAGATACCAACAGTGCAGGTGAATTATTACATTATTACTGGGGATGTCACGAATCATGGCATTTGATGTGACAGTAATTTCAAAAATGCATTGCCCCACCACACCCATAAACATTAATAGGATTTTATGGGTTGATATAGACGATTGCTGACGACAACGTTGTTTAGGGAGGAAACAATATCTGGTAAAGATATAGTTTAAGCAACTTTCATCACTCCTATATCTTTACACAGTGTCGCTGTCATTAAACCTTGATTATACAATCTCGTATAATGAGATCTTTGTAATTTTAAAAGAATTCTTTTTGTATATTCAGATGCTGTTACAAGTTTCCAGAAATGTCAAAGATAATATTTGTCCAGTGTTCAGTAAATTTGCTCGTGCACACCTTTATTATAATACCATAGCGTTGTCTTCAATTAAAAAAAAAAATCCATGAATATTTAGAGCGTGTGTTTTCTCGATTACAATAACAGTTTAACTTTAAAACAAACAAAATTCATTTCGCAAGCAATAAAACTGAATATTTCAGTTATGTATAACCCCAGAAGGTGGTTTTACAGATAGAGGAAAACTTAGAGACTCCAAAATATTTCTATCCTGAAATGCATTGAATTTTATTGTCAACTAAGCCGCTAATTATGCTACATAATGCAGGACAGTCTGCTATGCCTGTTTGGGATGATAGCAAGTGCATTTCCAAAGTCGTGAAGCCCATTGTTGATTTTACCGTCATTAATTTACTTTACATCAATTCTTACAACGTCAAGTTGCAAACGGCGTACGTGCAAGGAAGGAACACGGGCGCAGAAATCAGACCACTATCAATGTAAGAAAATTCTTTACTACTCACTTCGAGTGGGAGGCGGAGTGCCGAGTACCCGGGGTCTAAATAACATGAGCCCATACCTCAGCGAACCAGAAAATGGTAGCAGAATTGGTTCAAATACGTGATGGCTTACACAAAAATAAAAATTAAATAAAAAGGGGACAGGCCGGGAAAAAACGACAGGAGAAAAAAATTCTGAGCTCAACGAGAAAGATGAAGAATGACAATGAAAAAGACAATTAATCAAACAAAAACAGTAAAGTAAGAACTAAAAAGGATAGTGAAAGGGAAATTAACAGAACGATTGAGTATAGCATTACAATAAAAAACCAAAATAAAAGATAGTTTAAGTATAGCATTACGAACGAATGAACAACTTTTTTGGAACATTTTATAAAATTTTTAATTATTATTATTTTTTTTTTTAAACAAGATTACTAGAAAACAACGAAAAACTAAAGAAGAGAAGGACGAATAATTCCAACATTAGGACGACGCCTATTGGCAGGATCTGTGTGGTCATACACATCGCGTGTGTTTAAAGCTTGGTTCTCAATAGAATCTAATTGATCATAGAATTTAATATTAAGGTGTTGTATAAAATTTTCAAGTCTTGGGAATTTAATTTCACGATACAGTTGATAGTTATGTATGTAATGTGGAAGGTTATAAATTTGCCTGATGGTTGCATTTTGGCTTTGAAGAAGCAATTTAATATTAGATTTAGATGCAAATGACCACATAGGGGATCCGTAAGTAAGGAGAAGACGAAGATGGGAAGAATAAAGGAGCATTTTGTTACTAATCGACAAATCACTGTTCCGAGCAATTAGGGGGTAAAGTTGGCTTCTAGCACTTTGGAACTTATTTCGCGAGTTTCTAATGTGTTGTTGGAATGTAAGTCTCTGATCAAGAATAATACCTAAATATTTGCATTGGTTAGACCATGGAATTGAGTGGTTATTGAATTTAATTTCGTATTTATCTCTGTTTTGGATTTTTTTATCTCTCTCCCGGAGCTCAAGAATTCTACCAGGAATGCCATCACAGTTCCAGGAAACAATCAACGATATTATACGTAGAGAAATTTCTTAACCAAATAACGGTATGAATTCTGCGCCCGTGTTCCATCCCTGTATGTGTCGTGTTTTTTCTGAGATAGAATTTTCCAGTCATCAATCTATTAAAATGTGCCCTGATCTTAAATTTTGTAAATATGTGTTAATGAAATGAAAACGAATTTACAGGATAGCAATATCTAAATGATTTGTTTCAATAGAAAATACATGCATAAGATATGAATTCTTTTGTTAGAACCTTATCTAATCTGGAGTTCATTTTTGCCATTTATGTCGTTTCTGCTACATACATGTTATGTTTTATGTTGTAAATTTGCATTTTAACTATAGTAATGTGAATAAATATTTGAAATACTATTAAGTATGATTGAGGAATATTTTTTATTTTATTATTATTATTATTATTATTATTATTATTATTACTTTCTTTTTTTTTTTTTTTTTTTTTTTTTTTTTTTGGCAATTGATATTAAAATAAAGAATAAAAATTAAATTATATATATATAAAAAAAGGTAAGAAGAAGAAGAATGTTTGTAACTCACTTTTTTTGTTTTAAAAAATTTATATTTCAAAAACATCAGATGAAATATGCATGGAAAACAAAAATCTAGATGTTACCTTCTGAAAAAAAAGCACTTGGCGGCTTTTCCTTTGTGAAAATTTCCATGAGAAAATTCACGAAGAATAACAGTTGTATAGAATGTATTTTTCTAGAACCGTATTTTTGTTTCGATTTTTCCTGGCCATTATAATAGATAAAATGCAAATTTTTCCTAAAGCCGTTTTTATGAAATCAACATTTTCTTTCCCTAGTGCCCTTTAATACTTTTTTCCACAGAATAAAGAAGATAAACTTCAAAGAAAAGGGGCTGTTTCAGCACGATAAGAAAAATACAAAAATCTTCAAATTTTGTATTAAGTGCATATAAACTACGCATTTAAGTGCGCTAAAATATTTATTTATTTTAAATTTTTTAAATAAGAATAAAGTGGGTTTTGCAATGCACGATTTAAGTTAAATAATAATCATATCATGAGTTTTATTTATTTATTTATTTTGCGTTTTATGTTAAATTCTTAACAGATTTAGATATGAAAGGATTTCTTCAGCTTTATGTAAAATAAATTTAGAAACAGAGATATGAAATATTTATATGAAGAACAATAAATATATTTTGTACAATCTGGTATAGGAAATGTCAATAAAAAAATAAAAGGTTAAAAAAAAAAAAAAAAAAAAAAAAAAAATCAAACCCCTCTTGAATCCTTTCTATTCTTGTGTGATTCACCTAAATAAGGATGTGAGTTTATCCAATTTAGCTAAACAGTAATAACATTAATAATGCAAATTTTTGTGTAATTTTTAGAAATATCTATGGATATATTTAATACTCTTAATTATAGAGAAGATAATTTTTCGATTTCATGCAAAATTCAAAATGATTTATGTCAATTTATATGATCTAATATGCAATGTAAATTCTTATTAATTAGTATTTGTAATTCTTTTAGATTATATTTATGAAGTGAATAACTGTTTAGATCACATTCCTCATATAAGATTTACTTTTCTGTTGTCATCAATACGTTTATATGCTTACAAAATTTTGTGATAAAATAATTTACACGTGTATTACAAAAATAAATAAATAAATAAAATAAAATAAACATTCAAAAAATATTTTATCTTGAAATTCCACCTGCTATATATACATAGCTAAGATCGTTTCATTTTTTGGATACCAGTAATTTTTATTTTTATTTTTATTTTTTATTTTTTTTATAAATTGCAGCAGTTGTCTGCAATTAAATAAGGCAGAGCTGCCAACCTAATCCGGCAAATTATTAGTACCGCCCATTTTTCTACACCACTTAATTTTTAAAGTAATTTTCTTCAAATATATTTGCGATGAAAGAAGAAGAAAAAAAAAAACTCTAAAAAATGACTGGTGTAGAAAAATGGGCGGTACTAACAATTTCCCGGATTAGGTTGGCAGCTCTGATAAGGTGAAATTTTCTAAAACAATAATGAAAGTATCTAAAAATCGGAACGAGTGACGGCTATGTATCAGCATTATACTATGCGTACTTGCCAACATCCTATTTTCATTTAACTCATTTTCCTTAGGCTTATTAAAGAAAAAAAATAAAAATAAATAAATAAATAAAATACTATGTACGTTGGTCAATAGATCAGACAGCACTTAATAACTGAATGCGATAGATTTAGAATAATAAAAATAATGTATTTATTTAAATAAATCTTAAATTGATTCACAAATAATTTCCGATGCAGTCAGAATAGAATACACACCAATAACATTATACAACAAATATAATAATGTTTATTAGGTAATATTTCCTGCTTAAAAATAAGCCCCTCCCACATTTATCATATTACGTCTTATGGTGGAGTCCTATTTTGTTTTAGAACGCATTTATTTTGTTTTCATTTAGTTACAAAATCATATCATTTTGTTATGTATTCACCATTATTAAGTATGACGTTCTCCCATCTTCTTGGTTGCATTCCTATCTTGTAAAACGTGGTTAGTTTCGATTGGAAGAAATTTTTCACAGCCTGTCTGACTTGCTCTTCAGATTTGAATGTTTTTCCTTTAAAAAGTTTTGTAAGGAACAGAAAAGGTGAAAATATGTCGGGGCAAGGTCCGGGGAGTAAAGTGGGTGCGGTAAAACAGGCCATCCGAGCTCTAAAATTTTTTCTTGAGTCACCTTTGCTATATGTGGTCTTGCATTATCATGAAAAAGAATGACGTTTTTGCTATTGGAGAGTGTAGGACATTTCTCTTCCACTCTTTGCAGTTGCTTAACATATATGTGTGCAGTAATTGTTAAATTTGACTGTAATAACTCGTGATGGATTAGTCGTCGACATTCCCACCATACACACAAAAAATCTCTTTTCCATGAATGTCAGCTTTCGAATCTGCTAAGAGTTTTTTTTTTTTTTTTTTTTTTTTCCCCTATCAAGCCACTGTCTTTTACGGATGATATTGTCATAAGTAATCCATTTTTCCTCCCTAGTTATTATCCTATCTAAAAAAGGCTCGTTTTTTTCTCGTGACAGCAGACTTCTAGCGATAGACAGGCGATCTTCTTTATTCTGTTCACTGAGATTGTGTAGTACCCATACTCCTAATTTGCTGACTTTCGCTAGTTTCTTCACGTGGCGATAAATAGTTGATTGTGGTGCATTCAACCTTTCTGCTATGTCTCTAGTTGACTGGAGTAGATTTTGTTTAAATATGGCCTTTACAAAGTTGTCATCAATGTCGGGAAGACGTCCTGTCCTCAGTTCGTCCTTTGACCCTTTGCAGCGCAGGGTAATTCGGATCATTTAAATTGCACTGCCACTGGAATTTATGAACAAAATTAAAATAAAACAAATTTTAAATTTTCATGTAAAAAAAAAAAAAAAAAAAAAAAAAAAAAAAAAAAAAAAGGCATTTTCTGCTATGTTATAAATGTAAATTTTTGTTAAAAAGTTTCCGGGATGAGTTTTTGCACTTGAGAATTTTATCAAGGCGTTCCATCAGCGGGAACACTGCGACTGAAAGGGCTAAAGTCGTATTGCCTGAGCGGAATTTAGTAAACCAATATCTAACTGTCCCATCAGTTATTAGTCCTTCACCGTATACACTGCATATTTTTTTAGCTTTCACTTTAGCACTATTGCCTTGTCTGAATTTCTAAAGCATCACATGACGAATATGCACTTTTTCATTCTCCATGTTAGGAGTTCGGAGTAAGAGTTTAATAAAACATACACTAGACAAAACGACTGTTAGAAGAATAATTAAACCACAGATTATATACTGAGACAGATGGCACACGCCCAATGAAATCAGACCAATGAGTACAGTAATGCCACTGACGGCTGAAAGCTAATATTTCCATAATACCATTAAAGTAAAAGGTGATCGTTATTCTGATTGGTTAAAATCGAACATAATATGCGAAATTCCCCACCTTCCAAGAATTGTATTAATATTTGCAGTATGCATGCTTTGACCATTGGTCCAATGCAAGTAACGCCCAAACACACTACATAATGAATGCAGGGGGAGGATCCTATCTTTAAAGCCTATCTCTATTCATTGTATAATGTTTCTGGTGTAATTTTTAACTAACCTGCATCAGAAATTATTTATGAATCGACCTAATATAAATATATAAATCATTTAAACTGTATTTTGGTAAAAATACTTCGAACAATGTATAGTTTTTAATTAATTTTCATAAAAGTATATTTTCTATTTAAAACTTTCGAAAATCTTAAATGAACACTGATAATAGTTTTAAAAACAAAATCATTCTTTAAAATGGAGATTTTTTTTTTTTTTAACCTTATGTTTGAGTGAACAAAATCTCTAATTTGGGAAATTTACATTTTATACATTTAAAATATCAGAGCATCATCATAAAAGAAACTAATTTGTTTGTTTATTACTGCTCGTTTACGAATGCTAGTTGTAGATAAACAATGACTTTTTCTTTTTCTAAGGGTTATGGATGCGCTTAAAAAATACAGTTGGTAAGACGTAACACTACATTCTCTCCTCCTAACCCTAGTTTAAAAAAGACAAAATATCTCAACAGAACTTATGCCTACACAATAGCGTGATTCAGACTCCGAATTAAAATAACACTTTTAACAATAAAATTTTCAAAAAAAAAAAAAAAAAATATTTTTGACGATCAGTATAATAAAGTGCGAGTGTTTTTTAAGGAACACTGCGAGCAGTGTTGCCAGTTCTGGCGGATTTTTTATTCCATAATCAACAATAATTTAAAAGGTAATATTTCATATACATAATAGATTATTAATATTCGAAGTAATTGGGCAAACGTTGCAATTAAAAATTGTTGCTGTTTATTGAATAAAAAATCTGCCAGATCTGGCAACACTGGCTATGAGACCTGTAGTATATTTAATTGGATATGAAATTCTCAGTATTAATAAATTAAGTATGCACGATGGAGATTAATGTGTGTGATCACGTTAAATTTCGTGCAAAATCTTTGTATCATTAATTACTCGAAACATAAAATATTCCTCTGATTGATAACATCTGATCTCAGACAAAATATTTTATCAGGTAAATATCTCCAATGAAGAAATTAATAAATTTGGGAAATACTGAAGGAATCCTCTTTCTTAATTTTTAGACGGAAAATAGTTTTTTACATGCGAGTAGTTTAATTTAAAACAATTACTAATTTAATGTTAAGAAATATGTATGATTAATTATTATTGTTGTAATATGAGTTCCATTAAATCGAAATTCTTGAATATATAAAGCTGACATTTATTAGAGACGATAAACAAGACGATTTACATTACACACATTCAAAATAAGTAGAATTAAACATATTTAAATGCAGATTATCTTTGTACTTTTAGTTGTTTAACCACACAGGTAATAATGGCCACCAAGGCCGGTGCACACAGCTACATTCCTTTTTTAACTCTGGCGTGCCTCGCCGGGAGCAGTTGGAGAGCTCTCTTACACGCGCATGCGCAATTAAAGGCGCATATGTTTTATTTATTAAAATGAATCGTTCGCTACTCCAACCCCCCCCCCCCCTGCGAGCGACGCATTTTAATCTACACAAAAATAAAAAATACAAATACAAATAAAACATAATACAGGATGAACACATAAAAATAAAAATATACAAAATTAAGAAATTAAAGAAATATTTTCCATTGAATATAATAGTTTTTCTTCGTTTACAGCCTTTGTCAAGAAATCTGATATTAGGGCTTCACTTGGAGTATAATATCGATCAATTATTTTGTCTCTGATCAAGTCCTTTACAAAATGTAACCTAAGATTTATGTGTCTAGACTTGTTGGATGATCTTGTACAATTAGCCCATTGTATGGCTGCTTGACTATCTGAACTCAGTGACACAGTATTATTTATAAAATTTTTAAAGTTTAATTCCGATAATAAATTTATTATCCATGTTATGTCCTTAGAGATTTCTGAAATAGCAAACAACTCGGCTTCACAAGTTGATAAACTTACACTTTTTTGTTTATGACACTTCCATGATATTAATGAATTACCCAACAAAATTACACCACCAGAAAATGATTTTCCATTTTCTGCGTTCCCCCAACTTACATCTGAACTTGCATTTAAATACCCAAATTCTGTACTATAGAATAATTTTTTATCTTTAGTTCCCTTTAAATATCTTAAAACCCTTTTTGCGAGTAAAAAATGCCTCTTTTCAGGCTTATGATTAAATTGTGACAAATAAGTAATTGCAAAAGCTATGTCTGGACGCGTTCTATTAGATAAATATAATAGTTCACCTATAATTTCCTGATACATGTTTACATCAATAATTTCATTTGTAAGTGGTAAGCTTTTATCTTCTCCTTTAACAATTGGGGTTTTTACTGTTTTACAATCATTTAGATTGTGTTTAGCTAGTAATGACTCAATGTATTGTGTCTGTGACAAATAGATACCATTATTATTTTGTAATATTTCTATACCTAGAAATTTCGATTTCTTATTTTCATGTAACTCAAATATTACTCTAATTTTGGAGATTATATCTTCATACATTTCTTGATTATTACTGAAAATACAGAAATCGTCCACATAGATGCTCAAAATAAGAAATTTATCATTATCAGTTTTAATGAATATGCAATTATCTGAAGCTGTTTGTATTAATTTTTCTAATTCAAATTTTATTTTCAAATACCAGTTTCTCCCACTTTGTTTTAAGCCATAGATGCTTTTCTTTAATTTACACACTTTTCCTGTTCCTATAGACCCTTCAAAACCCTGCGGTGGTAACATGTATACATTTTTCTCTAAATTACTGTATAAATACGCAGTTTTAACATCAAAGAATTTTACAATTAAATTTAATTTAGCGGCAATTGCAATTAGCAAACGGAATGTTTCCATGCACAGAATAGGTGAGAAAGATTCCGAATAATCGACGTTTTTAATTTGATTGTGACCCGCTGCACATAACCTTGCCTTAAAAATTATGTTACCTGAATCATTTTCTTTCTTAGTATAAACCCATTTGCTTTTTATTAATTTCGCGTCATCTGGTTTATCAACGATCTCCCAAACATTATGTTTATTTAATGAATCCATTTCATTTTGCATCGCAATTTCCCAATTTTGCCAATTAATATCAGTTTTTGCTTCTAAATAATTATTTGGGACACTTTCCGTAAAATTACTCACTATCTGTTTATTTTTTATTCTTTCGCTTCTTCGTAATTCCAAATTACTTCCGGCTTCAAATCTGCTCTCCTCAATTTGCTTCCCCCCGCGCTTGGGGGAGCAGGCGAAGAGGGGAGCAGGCGCTCCCCTCTTTGTCGCCAGAAGTAGAGGGTTTCAATATGCTACTTTCTTTCGTTTTTTCATAAGAGAGTTCTAAATGCGGAATTTTGTTCTCTGTTGTTTGAGTTTCGATTTCATTTGAGGATGAATTATAGAATGATTGAATATCCCAGACATTATTATTTTTCTCAAAAAATGAACTGCCTTTTAATGATTCGTTGAATTTGACCGATCTTTCCTCAATTACTTTTTTACTTTCTAGATCATAAATTCTATACGCTCTACGTTCACGGCTATACCCTAGAAAAATTCCCCTCTTACCTGGAATTTCAAATTTATTTCTCAATACTTTAGGGATATGAAAATATGCTACACAACCAAATTTTCTTAAGTAATTTAATTTAGGTTTTTTACCGGTCCAAATTTCTAGGGGTATTTTATTTTTTCCTTTACGTGGTGTTACATTAGAAACTCGTGTACTAAAGTTTATACCTTCTGCCCAAAAAATATAATGGTAATTTACTTTCGTATAATATAGTCCAAGTTCTTTCTAGTAATACTCTGTTTCCACGTTCCGCTTTACCGTTCGATTCGCTATTATAAGGAACCGTTTTTTCGTGAGATATACCGGAATTAATTAAATAATTGTCCAATTTTTCATTTACAAACTCCAGACCATTATCTGACCTGAGCCTTTTGATTCTTTTACGAGTTAAATTTTCATGTTTAGTTTTAAAGTTACAGAATGTTTCATATACCTCACTTTTATTTTTCAAAAAATAAAAGTACATGCCAGAAAAATCATCCACTAAAATCATAAAATATTTAGCACCGCCTAACGACACAAGATTAATAGGCCCACACAAATCTATATGAATCAATTCTAGAATTTCGGAACTTTGTTCCGTATTAACAGGTGGATGATTTTTTCTAATTACCTTACTTATATCACAAATTTCACAATTAAAATCATTTATGATATCTGCATTTAAATAGTCTTTCATTTTAAGCATATAGTTAGGATTTAAATGGCATAATCTACTATGCCAGGTTTCATAATTAATATCATTCATCACAACATTACATTCTTTACTAGTAATTGGTTCTAAATTAATTTCAAGTTTGTTATTATTTCTATATGCTTTAGTAACCAACTTATTATTACTATCAAAAATTAGTACCGAATTTTTAGTAGATTTTATACTACATCCCTTATCCATTAATGAGGTAACCGACAAAAGATTATATCTAAGATCTGGTACAAATAACACATTTTTGTTAGTTAAATAAATAGGATTTTTACTTACGGTTTTTGCTTTGACGCTTCCGGTGCCATGGCACTTAATTTTTGCATCCTTACCTGCCAAGTAGATATCTTTATTTTCTGTTTTAAATTTATCAAACCAAATTTTATCTTTTATCATATGGTCGCTCGCCCCGGAATCTAAAACGAAAACATTATCACACAATGAATCAATAGTAGAAGCACTAAAAACAGAATTATTTTTTTCTTCTTTCTTATCAAAGCGAGAATTGTTTTTTCTATTTTTATGTCCTTTATAGCCATAAGAGTTAAATGTTTTTTGTGAATTGTTTTTATAAAAACAGTCCTTGGCAAGATGATTACTCCTTCTACAGATATAACAAAGTTTTTTGTTCTTGTCCTTTTTTACGAAGAACGCTTCGGGTTTATTTTGTTCATTATGCGGATTCACGTTTGCTTCTTCCTCTCTTAAAATTTCTAAAACTTCCTCCATAGATTTTTCCCTTTGTGTTTTCAACACATATCTGATTTTGCTAAAGTTTCCCGATAGTCCTCTTACTGTGTGATAGACCAGCTCTCTTGTAGAAATTTCCAATCCTAACGATTGACATTTTACAGCTAGTCCTTTTGAACGTGCTATATAATCATTTACAGGTTCATTCGGTTTCATCAGTAAGTTTTTTAGTTCATTTCCGGCATCTATTCTTCTATCCTCTAATTGCCCAGTAAAAGTGTTCTTTATATTTTCCCATAAGATTTTGGCATTTTCTTCATTAGAAAATTGAAGAGCGTGTTCGTCGGATAGAGAAAGCTTCATATAGGCGACTGCATCGGAGTTTTTCAGATCTCATTCTTGAGATTCCGCTGCATTCAGTCCTTCTGGTTTCACCGTTGTAATTACAGAATCGAGTCTCTTAATTGATAGAGCCGCTTTTATTTTCATGGCCCATATAAAATAGTTATTACCGTTCAACTCCGGTATATTTATTTTATCCATTCTTTTCTTTTAGAATGATTATTTCAGCAATTTGATTTCAAGAATTTCCTTCACAACCACGCTCTGCTACCATTTGTTGTAATATGAGTTCCATTAAATCGAAATTCTTGAATATATAAAGCTGACATTTATTAAAGACGATAAACAAGACGATTTACATTACACACATTCAAAATAAGTAGAATTAAACATATTTAAATGCAGATTATCTTTGTACTTTTAGTTGTTTAACCACACAGGTAATAATGGCCACCAAGGCCGGTGCACACAGCTACATTCCTTTTTTAACTCTGGCGTGCCTCGCCGGGAGTAGTTGGAGAGCTCTCTTACACGCGCATGCGCAATTAAAGGCGCATCTGTTTTATTTATTAAAATGAATCGTTCGCTACTCCAACAATTATGTTATTATATTGCAATAAAAATCCAAAGGATATATTATCATTGTCATGGGGCTTTATACCACATTAAAGACCGTGGTCGTTTTTTGTTTTTTTTTTTTTTTTCTTTTTTTTAAACTTTAAATAAAGGTGCGTAAAATTTAAATGTAAATTGATGGCGGACTGTTTCAGAGTTTAAAAAAAAAAAAAAAAAAAAAAAAAAAAAAAAACTACACCTCATTAACACACAACACGGAGTAAAAAGACAGGAGAAGAAGGTAACGCTGAAATTTTGTGATGTTGTTTTCTAATGTTTACAGATGGCGCCAGCGTGCAATCCTTCCTTCTCTCCAGCTTCCGCAGTGTTATTCAATGGGGAAATGTCTCGTTTTAATTATTTTTTTAAAAATAATATCAAGCTGAAAAAATTTCAATTGAAAGCAAATTTCATTAAATAGAGTATTTTAACCAATATGTTTTTTTTAAGAGCCATTTTATACTAATTTTACTTTAAAAGAAAGCTTTTAAAAAATGACGATTCTTATGAACCGAAGCTAGCTAAAACAGATAATTGGGAGGAAGGAAAATGGATGAAATTTTGTAAAGAAAAAAAATAAACTTACTTTAGATGCAGAAAACACGAACTCGGACTTTATTTTTCTTCTAGGGCTTTTTTTTGTTTTTCTTATCACTATCATAGCCTGTTTTACAACTAGGAACGAAACATTTATTTGAAACATCTGAATTATGCAGTTTTAAGAACTTACAAAGAAATTAAATCGCTTAAAATAAAAAAATTTAAATGTATTCCAGCAAAATTCTATTGAAAACAACAGTATATCCGCGCTGAGGTAGGGAGGAATGACAAGTGGCGCCCTCAATATTTACCAAAAATTTAGATCACAGTTTCGTAGCTTTCTCCCATTGGACCTTCAACTCCTATTAATATTACTCCGTGACACACAAGCAAAAAATGAGGCTTGCATGTGCTGTTTTATCTTTATTTTATTATTTTAATTAATAAAAATATAGAATTTCATAGTTAGCCAAGAAGGCTTAAAGGGCGCAGCTAAGGACACCTCGGTATGAAAAGTGAAAACACACATATTCACAGTTGCGTGTTGCTTTATCGCATAGAATTTCCGTTGTGTTTAATTACATGTAGAATTTAAAAAAAAAAAATGCGTCTTGTTGGCTGTATTAAGCCAAGCATTTACATCCATACTGATTTTTATCGCCAATCAGGAACATGCTTGTATGATAAAAGTGAAATCGTATGACGCCAAAATGATATTTTTAAAGATAAAGGAAGCACGTTAGCAACCTCAATTAACAAGGCTAAAAAAGTTATCAAGATTCTTGAGGCTGATAACCCCGGAGGAGTGAGTTTGACTGCTAGTCAATGACCCGTAAAAATCAGTCGAAGAGATGCAAAAATGAATCTTTTTGCGAATGGAAGAATATTTTCGCTCTTTCGAATGCAGTCAGAAAAAAAGTGGTTCGCTTCCAGATAAATAATTACGCTAGCTTTCCTTTAAGTAGTATGGGATGTTCGATGGAATTACAGAATTCCTAAAGTAACATGTTATTAAGATAAATATTTAGGCAGTAATTTAGAATAAACTACATTTAATTTAGTTATTAATGAGATTACCATATATCATGAGATCTTCATGACAATTATTATTATTATTATTATACTTAAATTAATGCTCCGATTTGCACACCCTCTCAATATTCGATTACCAGTAGTATTAATATTAAAAATCGATTCACATTTAGTTCACTAATAACGAGAATTCTATGAATAAGTAATAATAAGATAATTTTATCAAAACAGTGGGATTAAAAAACATTCGGAAGGTTCAATCTATGATATCGATATAGTGTACAAAGCTATACTAAATTAACTCATTATAGCACAATGTTGAAGTTTTTGTCAGGTGCGACAACTTTTTTGACAACTTTTGAGCTAACAGCTAATTTGAGCTAATTTTTCGAAATAAATTATTTAAACACATAATGTCATAAGAAATTAAAAAATTGCCACACATTTTCTCAGCTTCCTTCCACAAAAGCTATAATACGATGATTTTTTGTTTGTGCTATCCAAGCGTTTTCAGTATTGCCATATTGGAGGTTTTTTTTATTCATTTCTAACCAATAATTTTGAGAAGTAATGTTTCATATATATAATAGGTGACCAATCGTCGAAGTGATTAGGCAACCATTACAATTAAATCTCAGTGGTGGATAGTAAATAAAAAAATGTCCCCAATCTGGCAACACTAATCTTTTTTGGACACGTAAACAAACGACTGGTTCATTCAGGGATCGTAGTTTCCGCCTTTTTTCAGAACAGTTTGATAAATTAAAAAATTATGCTTTTTTTTGATACCACTATTTTCTTATAATAATTCCTGTACTGTTTAATCACGACATATAACTTTCAAATTACAATAAATATTTCTCTAAGAAAAAAGTTGTGGGAAAAGAGGTGAAAATTTCTCATCTTTGAAAGTGTCCTGAAAAAAAAAAAAAAAAAAAAAAAGGCGGAGACTATGACCCCTGTTCATGTCACGCTGAAAGGAATAAATACTAACTCATATCAGGCTTCTGGTTACTTTTTTTATCGCAGAAAAAAAAAAAAAAAGTTTCATCCTCTCTCCCCTCTCCCAACAATTTCGCCGCAAATCGTCCTATAAATATGCGGCATGTGTCAATCGATTAGTAATAACTTCTAGTTTATAATGGTACATTTTTGCTTAAGGGGCCATCTACATATTAAAACAGGCATCAACTTCATTATTTTTCAATGGCAACCTCTACTTTTGACCTCATATTCAAATTTCTGAGATCAAGGCGGTTCGGAAAAAGTCCTATTTATGTACTTTAAATCAATTCTTCAGGGAGTTATAAGCGAAAATGTATTAGGGGTCCGTCTATACATTTAGAAAAAATAAATTATGATCTACCACAGAAAGGACATTATTCATTAAGATTCATAAAGGAAAAAAAATACAAAAATATTAATTATGAAATAAAACGAAATTCGTCTACAGAAGGTATTGTGTTTGCTTCTAAGCCTGCCTGAATAGTTACAATTAACACCCGTAAGACGCGCTACTATAAAACACGAGCAAAAGATAGAGACAAGTATTCATACAGCGCGATAAACCAAACTGTATAACGCATAAGACAAATTATACATTTTTACACAGTTAATCAAATTTTTTATTTCTCTGAGGCGTAAATGACTTATATATTATATTCTTAAATATAGTTTATGAATTAAAATTTTCTAAATAGTTTATTTTTAATAATAACGAAATAGTTTAATACGTCACTTCATACATTAATATTTAAATACCTTGAGTCATATGAACCCTACAATATTCAGCTTCAAAAATGTCAATAGCTAAATAAAATAATATAATAGTAATAATGATAATGATAATAATAATAATAATAATATTAATAGAAGCAAAAATTAAAAATAAATACTTAATATTTAAGAAAAAATAATTTATCTACTTCTGTTGGGTATATTTTCATTTTATACAGTAAGCCCAGCAAAATTGTGTTTCTATAGTGTGTTACATTTAATTTGAGAAGTAACAAACCTACAATACACAATATACAAAAATAATTAATTCATGATTAAATAACTGAAATTTTGTCATAAACAATCGAAAAGGTAAATTGCATTCGTTTATATATGCCAGACTTCTATAAAGAGCCAAACAAAATAAAATTGAGGAAAAAATAGACATTTTTTAAAATAAAATAATTTTTCAAAATAAGCAAGAGGGTGGTGTTTATTATTGCTTTGGAATGCCATCAAAATTCCCCGCTTGTAATGCGTTAGATTAAATTTAGACAAATTAAATTTATTAAATTAGACATGGAAACCTTACATAGAAAACAATAAAAAACAAAACAACACAAAACAATAAAGTACAATAAGATAAAATTTTTCAGTATTGGATTGAACTTCCATAAATTGGTCTGATAATGTATGCCCCACATAACACGATTTCCCATTGAATAGAACGAATATCCCCCGGTATACAGGAGTCTACTGTACTTGATTTCTTAATTTTAAAAAGTCTAAGATCAGTATATATGTCTTTAAAAGTAATAAGAGACATTACTTGGTTTTATTTATTTATTTATTTTTTTATTTTTTTGTTTATTTTTATTTTATTTTTTTCGGTAATAACGGTTACTTTTACACCGTGATTACAATTAATTGAAAATAAATAATATTGATCTTTGTTTCAATAATAGATTTTATAAACTTAAAAAAAAAAAAAAGAAAAAAGAGAAAGAAAGAAAGAAAAAAAAGAAAAAGAAAAAGAAAATCCGCTACTTGATTCTGGATTAAAAAACACTTAATAAAAGTTTAATATTTTATTATTTTACATCATGCGATAAAATATAAATAACATAAATTTCACAAACGGTACAGTAACCAAATGCAAAAATGTTAGAAGATTAAAACAGAAAATTAATGGTAAAAATAAAATTATAAATATTATTAAATAATAATAATAATAATAAAAACTATTATCGAATGCGTATTGTTGTTTGAAACAGTAAGCCTCGCTTTACCGTATTTTCTAAAACATGATATTTAACTTGAGGTGTATGAACCTTACAATATTCAAATTAAAAAAAGAAAAAAAATAGACAATTGAGTTAGAAAAGAAATTTAGCAGTAAAAAACTAGAAAAAGATATTTAATATTTAAGAACAAATACTTAACATATCATGATCGAATTTGTTTCTATCTTGTAACGTGAGCCACACCTTTACAAATTTTTCTAAAACTTTACATTATAAAACAAAATGATTTTACATATTTGCAATTAAATCATTTAAGTTTTGTCTCCATTAATCGACGTAGTAAATGCCATTGTGATTTATGCATACAAGCGTTACATATAGAGTCAAATACAAATATGCAAATTAGTTATTATTATTATTATTATTATTATTATTTAAATATTGTCATGCTTGCCAACATCCTAATTAATATTCCGTAATGTTGTTAATCCCGCCCTTTTTTTCACACAGATAAATTTTTAAAGTAATATTCTCCAAATGCAATTACGATTGAATAAGAAGAAAAATATTCTAAAAAGTTACTGGTGTGAAAAAGAAGGCGGAGCTAAAAATACTACGGAATATCAATTAACATGTTGGCAAGTACATATTGTTTCAGCGATATAAAGGCAGGGCTTCTTTTCTTTTGGAATTCTTTCACAATCGCTCACCTGCATTGCGATAATTTTACAAAAATAAGCAAATTTGTACGATAAACATCGAAATATTGCTTAGAAAACAATAAGAATAACATAAAAGTAAATTAAAATAGTTTTCCGTCAAAGTAAATTAAAATAGTTTTCCGTCAAATTATATACAAATATTTACTTACAGAGGATACAGATTATAACAAGTGATGGCCCCCTAACAGGAATAAAAAGTGAAATATCACTATAACTCAAAAAATAATGTTAGGAAAGATTTGTGAATTTGGAAACCCATGTTCTTGATGATGCTTGTTTTATTCGTTCAAAAATTATATAGTTCACATTCTTAATTTTTTCGAACATTAATTTATTAATAATTTTTTTAATTCATTTTTTTTTTTTTTTTTTTTTTTTTTTTTAATCAAAAATATGTATGGTGTTATGTTTGGGACAATGTATTCTAACGCGTAAAAAAAAAAAAAAAAAAAAAAAAAAACAGAATTGGAATTTAACAATCTTTTGGGAAGATATGAATTAATGTTTTTCACATTCATTTAACATTAGCATCCCCATACATTAACAGCTTATAACTGTATGAAAAATTGTGCGAAATATACGAGTATAAACTATGCCATTTTCCGTGATGATTTGATCCAAATAATTCAAATAAATTATTAAAAAAAAAATGGGGGTTACCATTGAAAAAAATCAAGTTTATGCCAGTTTTAATATGTAGACGACCCCTAAGCAAAATCTAACTACACTATTATAAACTAGACGTTATTACATATCGATCGGTACCAGTCACATGTTTCTACGACAATTTAGGGCGAAATTAGATGAGGGGTGACTTTTTTATATATTTTTTATTTATTTATTTTATTTTATTTTATTTTATTTTATTTATTTATTATTATTATTATTCATTATTTATTTATTTATTTATTTTTGCTGACTATACAGTACGTATAAGGTGCTAGAAGGCGCTTTGTAGAGCAGTCAAAATATGTCTTCAACGTGGGATTTTTATAAAGAAATCAGACTCATAACTACTATTTCAGCATTCGTGCAGTGTTGCATGCTGTATGAAATCAAAGCTTCCCGTATTGCTGGCATGCTTCGACTGCCCTACAAAACGCCTTCTACCACCCTCACGTGGCCTTTCCGGACACGCATTCTATTGCAAATCCTTTTATATTCATCTCCTCTAACAACTTTTAAATTTTTTGCCATACATTTTCCAATCATTCTGTATTAAAACTTTTGATTTTATTAATCATAAAAAAATAATAATATCGTGCTGCTTTTATAAAATACAGACTATCGACATTCTGTAAATTACCTCATGGAAGAACAAGATATTTTCATAATATTCAACCATCTTTTTTGTTCTGCACTTATTACCTATATTTCTTATCCATGTAATCTAAAATGTGGAAATACAGATAAAAAGCAGTATAACGGAAAATTCTGTAGAATATTACAATAATGATAATGATAAATTGTTTTGTAGTATTTGTAATCTTCTAATGAAATATATATATATATAGATATATATTTTTTAAAAATAATAAGTTTAACTTCAAAATTTTGTGCTGGTATCATATTGTTATGAATTTGTAAATACTACTGCTTATTTTTATGTAAATTCATTCAAACATGCTTCGTCAGGTTATAAACTGTTAATATTCTGCATTTTTAGGTTGTTTTCGCATTAACATTTTGCGCGCCAATGGAACATGGAATTAAAAATTCATTTAAACATTAAATATCATGAATACTGACTTGAAAAAATTATCAAATATAATAGCAAGATTACATGATTTTTTGAAATAGATATTACAGTTCAATCATAAAAGAAGAAATTTACAGAAAATTATAAAAATGACCTATTTTACCATTTTACCATTTTACCTTTTACCCCACAGTTTAAAAATTCACATAATTTAGAAAAAAAAGCAAATGCTTCTAAAAATGAGCTGGCATGTTTAAAATAGCTTACATTATTAAAATAAAATAAATTAAATTAATATTGGACTGTAATATTAAATATAATAATATTAAATTAATAATGTTAAATATTTATAATAATTTATAATAATCTTAAATTATATTTAAAAAAAAAAAAAAAAAGTACACATTTTAATGACAAAGTTCTTTAAATTAAAGTATTAGAAGGCAAAATATGTAAAAAACTAATTTAAATTACACCCGGAGCTGAATGCGCCATTTAAAAGTTTAAATAGGTCATTTCTTTTTTTAAAATCCAGTTAAAAAGTTTCACCGAGTCAGGTGATGGCCTTGGAACAAAATTTGAAGACTTTTTTGCTATTTGGCAACTTTTTTGGTGACCTTAGCCCTAGCGAGAAAATCTGTATTATGGATATCGCCTCTAACCTCTAACTTAATTAGGACATAACTTACTGGAAATTTCTCGTTTAATAAGGGGCTATAAAAGGAGTCCCGATCCGCCTAGAGAGTCAGTTTTCTCGCCAATCAGCTTACTGTGAAGAACTGAGTCTGTTGTTACAGTTTGATTACAGCCTATCACTGTGTATATGCTATGGTAGAGTTTATACTGTGAATTTGAAGTTGACAGCTGTTATTTAAGCTGTGTTTTCTGTTGAAACTGAAGTTGATACTTCGTTTACAGAATTGTAATTTTATAAAATTTTCTGTATACAACTTTTAAGCCTGTGCAAGATTGACCTTTCATTCACAGACAATTCACGAGCCCCGAGTACGCAACGATGTGTTCTATTTTGAACAAATAAAATTTTATCTTTAATTTCGTACAATTTTATACATAAATAGTTTATTTTATTTTTATTTTTATTTATTTATTTATTTATTATTATTATTATTATTATTTTCTGACAACTTTTAATTAAATAGGAATGTTTATGAAGGAATGATTATTATCATTTGTCACCTTTTATGCTTTAGTGTTATTGCAAAAAGTTGTTTTATTTTTAAATATATATATATACACTCGTGTTAGAATAAATGAGCAGACACTTATTGATTTGTACTAACAGAAAATAATTTCGTATAAAAATTTCATACATACAGTAAAAGTAAAAAGAAAAAGAATAATAATTTCTCTTTTTAGAAATAGATTTGAAATAGAATTTCTTTATTGTATTTTTGTCAAAACAAGAAAGACTTTTTGACAGCTAAGAAAATTGTTTTTTCATTTGATAAAAATATATTTCCAGCATTCGGAGAATACGAAAAAGCACAAAGAATTTTAGGACGTTTCTTTCATTTGGAAAATATGGAAATCATCCATAATACATGTGCCTAATTGTCTAGAGTGTAGAATATAAGTGTTTTTTCATAAGATTTGTTTTTACTTTTTAATTAAACTGAAAGATTTATAATTTAATTAAATATTAAAAATCAGAAAATATTGTTATATACCGTTAATTCATAAATGCTCTATCGTTAATCATATCTCGATCCTTTTTTCATCATCTGACTCTACCCAGTTTCTCTTTAAACATATAACGGTAAAAATCCACGTAGTGCATCAAATTCATCTTTACTCTTTCTTTTCTTCTATAAACAATAGCATATAGTTCCTGGATCCTGGGTATTTTTCAACAGCTGCATGCGATGTAGGAAATTCGCTGTTCCTATTGTAGGTGAGCAAGTTTTTAAATACAGACAAATATAGACATTTCTTTACTTTGTACTTCTAAAATGGGGACACCATACATTTTATAGAGTATTTCAGAATTTAGATTAAAATGCAACAAATATACTCATGAAGTAGATAAGCAATACGCGAGAGAATATTTCTACACTCAATAAAATACCCTTAAGCTTATTGGTAAAAATCATGCTTTAAGAAAACAAAATCTCTTAACCAATAATCACAGAGAGAGAGACCTTCTCACTAGCTATAGATATGCAACTTTATATATATATATATATATATATATACATAATATTGTATATGGTATATTATGGTGTACGGTATATTTTAATATGTTTTTTAATAATTTTAACGTAAATTTATATATCTATATATTTAGGTTGATTTCTTTAAAAATCAGCCTATTGCAATCACTTTGTTTATCTATATATATTTCTATTTTGTCATCGCAATAACTCCCTAAATAATACTCCAAATTGAACCAAATTTGGACAAAATTACTGAATTCCTATGTAAAAATGTACACATAATACTGTTTTGTTAAATAAATCCTTGTCGAATCACGTTCTTAGGCTGGCAACCTTGGACAAACATTATCAGACCACTTTATGCAAGTTCAGTCCAATCCTAAAATATATATATATATATATATTATTTACTTATTTATTGGGCTTTTTATTGTTTTCTAAATAAGATTTGAATGTTTACTACACAAATTAAATTATTTTTGTAAAATGAACGCATTGCAGGCGGAAAATTTTGATGGCACTCGAAAAGAATAATAAGCCCCACCCCCTGGTTTCTTCTGAAGCAATACTTTATTTTATTAATTTCTTTTTTCTAAACTTTATTTTGTTTGACTCTTTATAGGACGCTGACATGTATACGCACATGACATTTACCGTATCGATTGTTGACGATGAAATGTCTGTTCCTTTTTCTTTCTTTTTAATCACGAATTTTAGATGTAATACTTTCCGATCTTTTTTCAGGACACTCTCATGAATGAGAATTTTTCAAATTTACTGTTGAATCTATTTTCATAAAATAATTTCTACCCTGTATAATCATGGCACATAACAAAAATATACCAGAGATATTTCTGCATGAAATTAGCGGTGGCAAAACAGGCGAAAATTTCTTATCTTTAAGATTTTCCTGAAAAAAGGGCGGAGAGTACGACCCCTGGAATTTGCATCGGTCGTACTGGTACCTGGAATTTGCATCCGCCCTTTTTTCAGGACACACTCAGAAAAAAGAAATCCCCGCCTGTTTGCCACCACTAATTTCATGTCGAATTAACTGTGGTATATTCAAAGTAATGTGCTATGACAATACAAAGTAAAAACTTATTTTATAAAAATAATGGTAGCAATAAATTTTAAAATTTCTCATTTATAAGAGTGTCCTGAAAACGACCCCTGATTTTTTTTTTTTTTTTTTTTTTTTTTTATAGGCGGGACTTACTACTCAAAATAGAATTACTTTTGAACATTATCCCTTTTTTCTTAAATATAAAATATTCTTTCCCAGAATTTTACCATTAATTTTTTGATTAAATTTTTTTATCTGTATTTTTTAATGTTATACATTGTAGGATTGTACGCCTCAAATTAAATGTAACACTTTATAAAAAGACTTTCATGCAGGGCTTACTTTACAAAATAAAAATATACCCAACAGAAATTGATAAATTCTTTTTTTTTAACACGTTCAGCGCCATGTCAGCCATCGGTAGCTGATACTGAACTTTCCGTTTAGGTCACGGCAGCCGCCGGTGGCTGACAAAGGGAAATATGATATAAAACTAAAAAAAAATCCGTAGTTTTAAAGAATTACTGACAATTTATTTAAAATTTACTTAATTTTTATTTATTATAGGATTATATCATTAAGGCATTTTAATGGATTTTATTGAGACACGGTAAACACAACGCGCTTCTAAGCGTGGCCTGAATTGGATTTCCTTAAGAATTCGCGTGGCGCTCAACATGTTAAATATTAAACATTTTTCTTACTATTTACCGCTATTATTACTATCATTATCATTACAGTTATTATGTTATCATACTATGTACATTTTTGTAATTGAATATTGTAGGTTTCGTACGCCTCAAGTTGTTTAAATTTTAACGCATAAAGTAACGCAATAATCTATTTCATTTTTATCTATTTAAATAAAAAATAATTTATAAAATATTTAAGAAGAAAAACAATATAAGTCATTTACACCTTAGAGCAGCGGTTCCCAACCTTTTAGTTGTGCGGACCACAAATTTTGTAAAAAATATGTTTGAGGCCCACTAACTACTTAGTATACAAGTAAAAGGTATAATGACAAATAGACACTTACATATGTATGGCGAATATATAATTGTAAAATTTCTGTGCTAGCTTTTGAATTGTGTTACAATCAGTTTTTTTTTTTTTTTTTTTTTTTTTTTTTGGTGTTGATATTATCATGTATGTATTAAACGCTTTATTTTATAACGCTACTGAATTCTTAAATTTATATATAACTTGCTAAAAAACTTATGACCGTTCTTGTTCTGCAGAGTTAAGAGTGTTAAGGGAACCGAAAATATCCGCCAGATAGGCCAACATTTTCAACCAGCTTTCATCGCTCAAACAGTCTAAGTAGGAGCTTGCAAGTTTTCCATCACAATCTCCTTTCTCCTTCCTTAAGGAAAATCTTAAGTTCGTCGCGGAGTTCGAACAATGTTGTCAACACTCTACCTCTTGATAGCCACCGAACTTCACAGTGAAGTAGAAGCTGTTTATGTTCACTGCTCATTTCCACCAAACAATCTGAAGTCTTTAGACAATCTAGAGTCTTTAGTCAATCTGGAGTCTTTAAGTTCACGATTTTTACTGCATGGTCTTTTTTTAAACACTCGTCCATACCTTTAACTGCAAGAACCTCTCTATGTATGCTACAATGTGTCCGTTGAACCAAGGGAGCAACTGATCTAACTCTGGCGACTAAACCAGTATGAATTCCAGACATAGCACGAGCCCCATCAGTTGTCAAACCTACACACTTTGACCAATCTACTTCATTTTCTTTTATAAAACTGTCAACAGGTTTGAAAAGCTCTTCCCCAGTTGATTTTGACGACAAAGACTGACAAAACAACATTTCTCCTTCAATATTGCCATTCAACTCAAAACGTCCAAAAGCTAATAAATTAGCCTAGCCAGCAACGTCTGTACTCTCATCAAGTTGCAGCGCAAAATATTCACTTTGTTTCAAAAAAGTAATGACAGCTTCTTTTACATTTTCCGACATTTCATCACTTCTTCTTTTCACGGTTGTATTTGATAACGGAATTACATTTATTTAATTTTTTTGTACATCTTTCATAAAACAAAGCATTACTTATTATTTTTGCAGCGGGTAGAAAAAGTTCTGCTTCCACGGTGTGAGCTGAACCCTTCTTTGCGATTAACAAAGATAGCTCATAAGAAATTCTTGTGCTTAGTTTGTTCTGTTTTGAAGATTTTTCCATGATGGATTTTGTCATAAAAAAATTTCTTTTCTTTGTTTCAAAGAAATCCAAAGACTTTCCTACACATTAAGGATGTTTAGTTGATAGATGTCTTTGAAGTTTCGAGAGTTTCATGCATTCGTTGGATAGCGTTTCGAAACATATCGCACACTCTTCCTCAGAACCAGAAAACGCAAACCCACACTTTAAAAAATCAGGGTTGTATTTACGAAAATATGTTTTAGTTTTCCTTGTTATTTTTCTACACCTTGCATTGGACATCGACTTACTAACAAACTCATTACTGGTAAAATCCGATGCGGAAGTCCCTTCATCACTTGATAGCTTCATCTTATGGCAACATCCAATATGAAACCAAGCATCCATATTGACGTGAAATAATAATAGCTCTCAGAAGATACAAAGATACGATACATCAACAGAAATCACAGCTACTGACAAAGGAGTCAAACAAGTGCTGTTCCCGGTGGGTAGGAAGGGTGAAGAAAGAAGATCGAAGAGAGCGCTAGCCTTGACGACCAAAGGCTGATTAAGGGGGAAGCACACATTACCTCCGCTCTCACCGGAATATTTTTACAATTATTTTTTACTTCATGTCATAGAAATTCCACGCTTTGACAAGGAAATATTTTTTTATAAAAAATGAACGGTGTAAAACAATCCAATTTACTCACCGTTATTAGACACCAGAATTCTTTTAAAATAATTTTTAATGAAAATTTTCTGTTTATTATAGGAGGAAAGTATTTGTTCAAAAATAACGGTGTAAGTATAAATAATGTTTGCTTCCCCCTTAATCAGGCTCTGTTGACGACTAACGAATGAAATCCCTGAACAACAGCCAGCGCGTTCTCCTACAGTGTTGCCAGATTGGTGACTTTTTTATTTAATAGTCACCAATAAGTTTGAGAAGTGATATTCGATATACATAATGGATGATGAATCTCCGAAGTAGTTAGGCAACCGTCAGAATTAATATTTAGTGGTAGATATTGAATAAAAAATGTCCCCAATTTGGCAACACTGTTCTCCTTATTGACTACTACGGGCCACGGGGAATGTTTGAGTGACACCACATCTCACTAGTGAATCGTCCCGAAAAACTGGTATTTGGCCTCAATATTCTACGGCCCAGTACCACACTGCCTGCGGCCCACATGTGGGACGCGATCATGTGCTGGGAACCGCTGCCTTTGAGGAATCAAACATTTGATAATCTGTTTGAAAATTTAAATTTATCGTACGCGATACGCGGGACGGTTTATCGCGCTGTATGAGTACTATTTGCAATTATTTTTGTCGTGCTTTGTGGCAGCGCAGTATACGGGAGTGAAATGTAGTTATTCAAATAAGTTTAGATACAGGCACAACACCTTTTAAAAATCACCTTCATTATATATTACTTTTTTTTTTTTTAAATCAGCTATAAATATTAATAAATAATTTACTTTCTATGCTAGTTCATATTTTATTTTTCTAAATACATGGACAGACCCCTAGTGCATTTTCGCTTGTAACTGTATCAAGAATTAATTTAATATAAAGTATATAAAAAGGACATTTCCTAACCGCCTTGATCTCAGATATTCTAATATGAGGTCAAAAATAAGGGTTGCTATTGAAAAAAATAATTAATGTTGTAATAAAGTCATTTTTAATATGTAAACGACTCCCTAAACGAAATCTTACTGTACCTTTATAAACTAGACATTATTACAAATCGATCGGTACCAGTCTCATGTTTCTACGATAATTTATGGCGAAATTATCTCTCTCTCTCTCTCTCTCTCTCTCTCTCTCTCTATATATATATATATATATATATGTTTATATATAAATGTTTAACAAAATTGATGTTAATGGTGCTCTATGATGATGAATAAAAACTTGTAGGCAAACAAAATAAATCTATATAAGAATAACGCATGTACTACAGGATTTTAGATGAATTGTTGTAAGGTATCATGAAGTGCATATTAAACATTTTTAATCGTACTTACCAGTTTTTGTTTAGTTTAAACCTTTGCAAATGTTTTATAATTTATATGAAAATACAGTCTCTTAATTAAAATATATTTATAGTAAAGACTAGCCTTAAAATAGTTATAACCCCCCTCCCCCCCCCCAAAAAAAAAGAAAAAGCAATATATGAACTAAATGATTAACCCTTTAATTATGCGATAGTTAAGAAGCGATTTAGTAAGTCTGTCTTGCATTTCAATGATTATCCATAAACAATTCGTTGTTTTTTAATTGACCATTTTTACGACCACCTATTTTCCTATTATAAGCCCCTCCCAAGCAATTGATTTTCCATTCTAGTTTTAGGGACTCAAAATTTATCTCCAATAGTCGATGAGCTAAATGCCACTTCCGTACATATTTGACAACGTAAAGTCAATTTTTTTTTCTTTCTTTCTTTTTTTTTTTTTTTTTTTTTTTTTTACTATATTCTGTTGTTTTAAAAAAACGCTGAAACGTTTGCTTAGAAAACAAAAATTCTTATTTGCTATATTTAATGTCCATAGTTTCCAACTTAGCACTTTTTTGTCTACCTGAAAAAATAGTGTAATTTTTTTTTTCTTTAATTAGTGAACTGCAACAGTTTCATTGATTAAGGGGTTACATCCAGTTGTATGCACGAAAAAACGTGTTTTTTTGTGAATTTTTTGTGAAGAGGCCTTTTATTAAAGAAATATATACAATACATATACATGTAGCAAATTTAATGTATGTTAAGAATCCGTGATGAGTTTACAAAAATATTGGGTTCCGCTGTTCCTGTAGTAGATCTCCTAGAGGACTTCCACAAAAAGGTGTCTGGCGGTGAGCAAGATATCTCTGATCCAAATTATCTGAAATGAAAAAAACCAAAAGATTTATTTTTAGGATAGATGAATACAGGTAATGATCGTAGGAATAGTCAAAATTTTGATTTTTGACAAAATGGCGGCTTCCCCCCAAAAAAAATCGTTTTTTTTCATGAAAATTTACACTTGAAAGTGGCTGAAAAAATCGAAATTATTATCAGAAACCTTATTCCTACGATCAATACCTGACAAAAATATCTAAGAAAATTGTGTCAAAATTTCAAGTCAATCGGTCCAGCCGTTTCGGAGAAATTTTGCTCACCGACTTTGAAAACACCGTTTCGAGATAAACGCATTTAAAGTTTTGGGAACCATCTAAACAGAATACTGGCACGACTTCACAACGTGGCAGTTCACTTTAAACTGACGATATTTACTTACTGTATACCTAAAATTTCTAAATATAGCTCTCAGATATAAGATAAACCTTTTATATTCTTATTCTAAGAAGCAAAACATTATGAAAAGCATGGACAAGGGCATAGGGATAATGAAAAACAGCTGCTACTCTGGTTTAAAACGCTCGGAGACGTCTTTACAAATATGAAAATTTCTCCGAAACTAATTGCCGGATCGATATGAAATTTTCAGACAATATTATCAAATATATGTACATTCAAAATATGTAAAAAAAAAAAAATCGATTTTTTGAAAATTACAACTGGATGTAACCCCTTAAATTAAATTTAAATTTTTATTAAAAACGTCCGGTATCCAAATGGAGCTATGGAGCTAAATTGGAAACTATGCTAATGTCTGAAAATCCTTTATTTTGTTTATTTATTTATTTATTTTATTTTTGCATTTGACGTTGTTGTTGTTTAAAGTTTGATCGTAATTAAAAAAAAAAAAAAAAAAAAAAAAAAAATTGTTTAATTTTAGGTGTTACTTTTTAAGATTTTCTTTATTATCTTACACAGAACTTTACAAGAGATCAAATATCATATATTTACAAATATCATTTATACAGTAAAACTAAAACTAACAAGCTTTCTTTCTTTAAACTTTTATTATTTTTATTATTATTATTATATCTATAAGTGCAAAAAAAAAAGTTTATTCTACGCTTGATAAATACAGAAAACGACGTAAACTGAATTTTTTGTTACATCATTTTCTTGTTTTTCTCTATTTCTTGCAGCAGTCCTAAAAATATTCAGAAGATAAAATGGGAAATCTTAGGAAAGAAATCACAAAAGAAATCATTTGCAAATAACTTGAAGCGGATTTTACATTTCATAGATAAACCGCTGAATAAATGTTTTACAAATGTACCCATAGGAAATTATAGATTCCCTTTTATGTTTCATGATTTTTTTCCTTGTACAAGAAGTCCTTTTTGAATTTCAAAAAATTTAACAGTCATAATTATACGTTTAATAACGTATGAACTAGAAATTAGACGAAAGTATTTTTTGATCTTTTAATAAATAGATATTTATATACTCGAACAATATATCACTAAAGAATTCAGACAAATTTCAGTGAAATTATAATGTATATTTGTACCGAGCCGTGCTAAGGGTGGGGAGGGGGCGAACTGGGTGCTCCCTTAGGGCGGCTAAAAATTATGAAGTATAGCTGAAAATCAGTTCTACTAAAATTGGCTGTCAGTTTTTATTTATTTATTTACAGATGAGAATGTAAAAGGGGCCAACATTGATAACCTTTCACCTGTGGAAACCCGTCCGTTTTTGTCAGTTTTATAGGAAATTTTTAAGAAGCAGAGAGAGAAATTATTTTAGTACTGCAAATAATTCTTTTCTTGTGGTTTTGTTTGCTTTTTAATACTCACATATTTTCCACAGTGTTCTTAATAGAAAAGCACCATCTATTGTAAGGGTAATTATCCTGTCCCACCCCCCGTTTCGGGCGACCAAACGCGGCCCGTTTTGCATTCTGCGACGGTAATGTATATAATAATACTTCTGTTAGCAGTGCAAAAGCTTTTTTTTTTTTTTTTTTTTTTTTTTTTACAAAAAAAAAAAAAAAAAAAAAAAAAAAAAAAAAAAAAATTGCTCTAACTTTTCTGCACGAAAACGATATTAGATTGCATGATATATGTGGGATATATTTAATTCTTGTAGTATATCAGCTGTATACATGTATATCATACACACACACACACACATATATACAGTCGAAACTTGTTAACGTGAATCTCAAGGGGAATAAAATATGCGTTCATATTATCAGTAGTTCATGCTATCAGTAACTATACTCGGGGCAAACCTAACTTGAGTACACTGTCAAAGCTACAGGAGCCAGTTTACTCCCTTTTCCCTGTATTCATACAAATAAGTGGTAGTAGGATTACTTGATTTGGCTGTTTATCCTTATTTTTTGTGGGGGGAAATTGCACATTGTGTTTAAATTATTATTGAAGGAATTGGTGTTGAATTAAAAAAAAAAAGAATTACATTAAGTTATTATTTCAAAGAATAGTATGTATGTGCGTTTATATAAGTACAGATACAATACTGAATGGACTCAAAATAACTTAATACAATTTTTTAAACTTATAAATTTGCAATCATAATTTAATCTATCAAAATATTAATTTAATTTTTATATATTTTCAGAAGTCTGAATTTAATGAAAAGATGTTTCTACTAATATTATTGTAACTAATAATAATAATAATAAATAAATAAATAAATAAAAAGCATTCATTTAGTATTACACGTATTTTAAATTGTATGCATATAGCTACATTTAATATTTTTGAAAAAACTGTCATTAAAATTTAGAAAATATTTATGACGTCAGTTCATCTCTCTAGCATTGTGTACATGTTTTTCAATGCCTTGAAATTTATATATGTTGCTCATGTCTACTGTGGCATGATTTCTATTGAAAACAATGCGATTATAATTATTGTCTTGTTAAGAAGTTTTCACTAAAGGATTCGTGTACATTATGGTCGATAAGTTGTTTAAAGCCATTTTTAATTTTTTTTATATATCACAAAGCATAATGAAAGTAACATACATTATTTAGATGCAAAAGGCATGTTTCTCATTGAGTATAGCATGATTAGTATTAATGACTGGTTTACAGGGCTATGCAAGAATATTCAGATGCGTCATGGGTTATAAATAAAATGGCCATGATATCCATTTTTCCCCCCTATGTAACTTTTTTTTTTTTTTTTCTTTTTAGAATATTATATAATGCGTATGCAATTTCAAACAATTTTCAATGCTACAAAAAGTATTTTATGATTTCTTTTTAAAAAGAAAGAATTTTTAATGTGCTATCACTTTGGTAAAATACATTGAAAGTGAACTAATTTTTAATGGAAAAATGAAGTTGGAAAAGCTGTATAATACAGTAAAACCTTTCTGAAAGTCCTCCTCTGTTTATGAGCCAGCTCTTTCCAGTCCCCAATTTTTTCAAGAGGACTTCATATTAATTTACCTCTATTACAGGAGGGAAGAGGGACACACTTAGGTAGATTTCACAGTGGCCTCAATGATCTAGCCTGTATTCATGCGAGTTTCGAAAAAATCCGCAAGGATCACCAAATGGCTAAACCGACGATTGTGAATTTAGAACTAGGCGCCTTTTATCTACCAGCTTCGGGAGCAGAAACTCTGAGAACTGGATGAATTATCTTTCTTTAACAGGTTGGTTGGTTGTAGAGATTGACTATGCTAAGGTACTAGGACTTAAGCTGGAATGGCCTCCGTGGGATCATTTCTAAGGGGTCCTAGCCGTATTTACGCGAGTTTCGAAGAAAACCACGGAAAACTCTAAACGGGTAGGTGGATGTGTGCAACCAAAGATCGAACCCGCCACTTCCCATCTACCACCTTTCAAGTCAACGATGTGCTTCGGAGTACCTGCATTTGGTCGCAACCAATGCTTACCTCCAACGAAAAATGCGAAAAACATAAAAGTAATTTTCCATAAAATAATTGAAAGCCAAATGGGTGAATTTAGAATTTTGATCTCTGAATAAATCTCCGCGTGAGCAGAGACCAATCAGAGTGAAGCAGCAGCAGTTTAAAAAAAAAAAAAAAAATAATAATAATAATAATAATAAAAATAATAATAAAATAAATAATAAATAAATAACTCCTTGAAAAAACCTAAGTGTAACAGTGAAACTGTTACGTGCGTTGACGAGACGGTCTGGACGGCGAAAAGGAATTAAGTGTTGAGCAGGGCGTCCCAAGGGGCACAGGAAACCACTAATAATAATCAGAGTCCCGCAATTAATAAAAAAAAAAAAAAGGGGGGGGGGCATACATTTTTTTTTTCCTATCATAATAAAAATTCAGGAGGATTAAAGTGAAGTGCATGCATGAATCCTACGAAAGTCTCAGTGTCCAGCCAGAAACTAAAGAGACACACATAGCACTCACAATCCTCACTGAAAGTAAAACGAGCAAAATCGCAGAGGATTTCGTCCTGAAACTGAAAGCCAATCAGAGGCCAGGAAATCGGCCAATGAGAGGAGACCTCAGATCCCTACACTGCAAGTCTATAAAATTAATAAAAAGTCAAAAAATAAACCAAATAATAAAAAAATATACAGCAATTAGGAAATTTTGATAAAAAATTAATTAAAAAAAAGAAGTAACATTTTCACTAGTAAGAAGGTTCAAAGCTCGCGACTGACAAAGTTCAGTAGATAAGCCTGATACTAGGGTTAGCCAAAGCTAGATGAACATTTCGTTCAATCTAGGGGAAATAGAATTTTGGATGGAAATACTAAGTTAGGTTACTCCGGAAGTTATACTCCTATGCTTTTTAGAGACGGGGAGAAAATCATCCCCTCTGACTAAAATAGCCAAAGGCCGTTTTTTACCACGACCGACTCTAGCGTCGTATCTGTGAATAGAGTCCAACAGAGGATTTCCAACATTAGGAATGGATCTGTGAAACTTCAATGCAAGTTTCTGAAATTGAGCATAAATAGGCTTAATTCGGAGATCGTGATGAATAGTATCATTGCGGACGTAGCGAGTAGCTTTCAAAAACCTGCGCAATAGCTTGTTTTGAAACTTTTGAATTTTATCCAAGTTGGTTTTCGAAGCAGATCCGTATATCATACACCCATAGGTTAGGATAGGACGGATCATGGATTTATATAGTAATAATTTATTTTTGATGGACAGGCGGCTATTAAAAGCTAAGAGAGAATGAAGGGAATGCGTGGCTCGTTTGGCTTTAACCAGAGTTTCTGAGATGTGACGAGACCACGTTAATTTGGAATCAATATAAACTCCTAAGTATTTATAACATGTCTCCCAGGGTATGGGTTCATTATTTAAGAGAAAGTTAGTGGAGGTGTCATAGTTTTTATTGGTGAAAACTATGGCGGCACTTTTGGAACTGTTACCACCTTTGAGTGCAGCACCGCTCGGCTGCTGGTGGGCTTTGTTTTACAGGTAACACTGCGTAATTCTCACTCCCCTAAAATAAAACACAATGTTATCAGTTATATTTTTGTTATCCATAAATGCATGGTTATAAATCCATTTTATTTTATTTTACACTTTATTGTTATACAGATTTGTTTAATTTACTCGAAATATTTTTATACAAGAATAATAATAATAAAGTTTTAATTCGCTAACCATTCCATATTATATGAGTTATTTCTTCTTAAGCTTAAAGAATTATTTTTTATAAAAAGAAAAAAAAATGAAACTAGAATTTGCAGAAGATTGAAATTTAGCAAATGATATATCTATTTTCCCAAGAGAAAAAATTATTGCTTAAAATTTGAGTTTTGTTGTATTAAAAATTTTGGCAAAAGCGATGAAATCAGAAAAGTAGTCCAGGTAAATTGATTGATAAAGAATAAAGTACAAATAGCAGTGGATCAAATAATAAATGACCGATTTAGTGCTTAAATCTACACACACATACAAAAAAAAAAAAAAAAAAAAAAAAAAGAGAAAGAAAGAAAGAAAGAAAGAAAGAAAAGGTTTCAGAACATCGTTACTTTAAAGTAATATCTTTCAACAAATAGGCAATTTTTCAGTGAAAAATGAATGGCGGTGATGTGTCCAAATGACAGTACGAAGGCCAAGTTATGGATGGAATGCCCTTTAACAGACGGGAGGGTTGGGATACCAGGATATCTAGTCCGTATTTAAATGAGTTATGGAGAAAACTACGAAAAACACTGAACAGCAAAGCTGCCGAGTACAACCTGGGTTCGAACCCAGTACCACCTCTCTCTCAGTTTTAAGAGAAAAACCTCTCAATTCCGGGAGGAGAAGGAAATGAATGAGGGAGATGGGTGAGGACGATTAAAAAAGAAAAAAGTCTGTACTGTGTTAAGGTTTTTTAAATTTGTGTATCTAGAGTTGAAAATTGAAAATATAGGCTTTACTTATGAAAGCTTAAAACGGCTTAATATATATATATTTAAAAAGCCTTGACTTGGCAAATTTAAAATATGTGCATATCATAGATTTTTTTTCTATGGTGGTTTATCTGACTGACTATTCTTCGTTCTTTTTCTTATGAAATGGATTATATATTTAAATATATTTCATTTTAGGGTAAGTGCACCAGTGATTGACACTTTTAGAGCAATCTCGGATGTTTTTAATGTTCTAGTCATCGGAAAATATTTTTAGAAGTCTTAAGTTAGTACATATGGTATGAAAGACATTCAGAACCACATATATGTTAAAATATATACAATTGATAACAATTATTATTTTTTTATGAATTTTATTTGACACCCACTCAATGTTCCAATAATTGACACTCCCGTTTTTCATTTTATCAGTAATTGACACCATATGTTCCAGTGTTTGACACTGCTAGCTATTCATTTTAACAGTTATTAGGAATCTATGCTCCAGTTTTTGATATAAAATGATAAAATTTTTATATGTAAAATATATGATTTTATTATTTTTATTATTTATTAATTATTTCGGGATAGATGTCAATTACTGGAGCATGCCAATCACTGGAGCACCTACCCTACTCATTATTATTATTGTTGTTGTTGCTGTTGTTTAAGGGAGGAGAAACTGAAAAAGACAATTGAATAATTTGTGTTCTAAATTCTTAGTGTAATTAATCTTTCTATTTTTTTATTTTCGCCTTTGTCCTCGAAAGGACTTATTTGTTAGTTCTGAAAGGAACTTTTTTTTGTGTTAGTTCTGAAAAGAATTTTTTTTGTGTTAGTTCTAAAAAGAACTGTTTTTAGCCTTGAAAAATTTTTTTTTTCTTATTCGCCGTTTCCCATTCGTCTTTAGCTTTTATTCTGTCATTTCAGCGTTTATTCTGTTTATAGATGATCGGGAAATTCCTGTCAATTCAGAACACATCTCAATAATTTCATTTTCCGATTTCAAAGGATTTTGTTCTCTGAGTTTAATAAAAACGTTTAAGATGATAAACTTAACAGAACTTTGCAAAGCTTTCCCCTTTCTCTGAAGTTGAAAAAGCGGAGAACAAACTGAAGAAGATGCCATTGAAACGATAAGATAAGGGGCTTGTGGATGTGGAAGAGAAAAAAGAAGGTAAAAGAAAAGCAAGCGTCAATTCCGGTGTCCGAGAAAAGAATGACCCCACGAAAAATTCCAGGGGTTGAGGGTTGCCGGAATTTCGCTCTTCTAAGTAAATCGCCAAACAAAGGAAACTTTTGATTGGATAAGTAGATTGTGACGTATAACTTATCATTTTTTAAAATTAATTTCTTAATCATTAAAATATACACTTTAAGCTGAATATATAGATTTAACTAATATTACTGAATCCAATACGGATATTTAATGTTAATTTCAATTTATTTTTAATAATATAAATAAGTATTTAAAAGGAACTATATATCACTTGCGGAACCACACAGTCTCAGCCATTGACAGTGTTCTCAACTTAGGTTTGCCCAGAGTATAATCGTCATATATCTAAACTAAACCTCATTTTGAAGGGGATTATGGATACAGTTCATGTTAAGAGTAATTCAAGTTAAGCATCTTCATGTTAACCAGGTTCGAATATATATCTATTTACATCTTTAAAAGGAATCTTTTAAGAGTAAATATAACTGTATTGAATATTTTATTAAGGTATTGTCGCTTTCATGACAAAGAGGCGTAACTAAAAAAAAAAAAAAAAAAAACATTTTGAATAAAACAGTTGAAGTAAAATTTTTAGCTATCGTAAAAAATCGGAATTTTGAGTTATGTGGTTATTTGGAAGGCTGAAGGTGGTATCTATGGCATGTCAGAGTGGTTAATTCAATTCCTATTGGTTTCCTAGATATTAAGGGTATAAGTTTGTATCTGAAAAAGTTAGTAATTTGATCGTACGCATGCTTGTCATGGGAGTGACGCACTGGTGTCTCGTGAATGATGTTTAGGGCATGCCTGAGTTCGTACTCTCCGACCATTTTTTAGGACATTCCCATGAAGGATAAAATATAAAATAAATTTCTACCACTATTTTTGTAAAATAATCTCTACCCTATAGTCATTGTTATTGCCCATTACTATAAATATACCAGAAGAATTTCTGCATGAAATTAGTGGTGGCAAAAAAAGCGAAAATTTCTTATCTCTGAGAGTGTCCTGAAAAAAGGGCAGAGAGATACTATAAATCATACTACAAAGCATACCCCAGATCCCTGGGGTATGCTTTGCATGAGCACTTAGAAACAGCACGTCAAAATGGGTATTTAAACATCTTTTTTGGATTATTCGCTCAATTCGAAAAGCAACGTAAATATGCAGGGGTGTTTGTGTCCCTGGATTCTGCTATCAGAATATTTTTAACAGTGATATTATAGATATTTTTCTAGTAAAGTTTAGCGATTAACTATAACCATACTTGCCAACATACTAATTAATATTCCGTAGTATTTTTATCTCCGCCTTCTTTTTCACACCAGTATCTTTTTAGGGTATTTTTATTCTTATTCAATCGTAATTGCATTTGGAGAATATTACCCTGAAAATTTATCGGTGTGAAGAAAAGGGCGGAATTAACAACACTACGGAATATTAATTAGGATGTTGCCAAGTATGCTATTACCAAAATTAAAATTCGAAATTTCTGTTGAAAAAAAAAACAACAACAAAAAAAAAAAAAACTGAGACGCAAACATCACTGAATATGACGACATTTTAACAGTTAATCAAGTAAACGAAATGTTTCGAGGCACCCGCAAGGTGCTAGCCCAAAACGTCACTCACGAGACGCCACTGGAATCAATGTTCTTAGATTGCGGGCCTTTTTTATTCAACTGCCACCAATAATTTTTAGCAGTGGTATTCGATACATGTAAAAGATGAATCGAATTGAAGAACCGTTGATTATATATATCAAATATCACTTATCAAAGTTATTGGTACTTATTAAATAAAAAATTCCTGCAATCTGGCAACACTGACTGGAGCGACGGTGTATTTAATGTTTGGCAAAATACATTTCAAAGTTGTTTTGCACATTTTCCTGCGCGGCTATACATGTACAGGGCATAAATATTTCTATGCATAATAAATAAATTAAACAAAGGAAAAAATAATTTTTTCATATTAAATTGTATTAACTTTTAAGAACGTTCGTTTTGCAAATCTCTAAAATAAAGCTGATTCTTTTAAATACAGAACGTGAATTTCGTAATTTTTTAGAATGCATTTAAGAACATAGTTTAAAGATTTCCTATACATTTATTTCCTATAAAGTTTTCCTATATACATAGCTGCCAACCTTTTTCATTTTTAAATCAAATTTCTCAACAATATTTTTAAAAATTATTTGTTACATATATTTTCGACGATTGCATAAACTGAAAACAATTATAAAAAATTTCCGGTATGAAGTCTCCCTTGAAAAATGGGAGACTTGATACCTATGTATATATTATATTTTAAAGATTTCAGTAAAAGTTGCAATGTTGAAATGATAATAAATGAAGTATAGCTCTGAAAATTTTAATATTTCATTAGTTTTCTGTTTTTTCCTCAAGTGCAATGTGTGTTCATTCGATTTCTAGCTGCTTTATATATGTATATGTATATATATATATATATATATATATATATATATAAGCATTTGTAGACAGCAATCAAATTGCTGTAGACAGCACTTTTTTAATCCCCATTTTGAATAACCATTTTTATAGTAATCTTTGGAAGATATGAACTACAATTTTTAATGATTATGACTGTTTGAAATATGTAGTTTTCAGAATAGTGACTGTCTGGAGAAACAATAATCAACTAAATTTTCTGTTTAGCTTATTCCTATAAAACCGATTAAAAAAGTCATTTTCTATTTCTGTATTTCAATATTCAGTTCTTCTTTTTTTAATCATTTTTTGTTTCTAGATTTTTTATCAAAGTATATATTAGGTGTACCGGAAAGTTGTGTCGTTTTAAATTAAAATACTGACATCGGAAATTTATCCTGGATAAAATTTAAGATATTCTTAGGTAACTTATAAGATGGTTATTTGTAAAGTACCATGTAAGCACTGTTAAGCAAAAATTTCCGGTTTCATTTTATTAATTCAAAACGACATAACTTTCCGATACACAGGGATGGAACACGGGCGCAGAATTCATACCGGAATCCGTTTAAGAAATTTCTCTACTTATAATATCGTTGATTTAAGAAGTAGAAAATTTTCTTACATTGATAGTGGTATGAATTCTGCGCCCGTGTTCCATCCCTGGATACGCCTAATAGATATATATTATTTTAAGATTTTGCATGTGTATTGTCAATCATTAACTTAAATAAATATTCTTTTTTATTTCTTTTAGGCATCCCAGGTATTAAAATAAAGCCTGCCAATAGTTTAGATGATACAACAGGTATGTAGAAATTTTATATTATTTTTAAAATAAGTCAATTATTATTTAAAAAAAAAAAGTATTAAAAATGTCTTTTAACGTTAAATTTAATATTTTTCGCTGTTTTAAACTGAATAAAAGTTTTTTTTTTTTTTTTTTTTTTTTTTTTTTTTTAAGTGGGGGAAAAATAATAAAATAAATGCGTATTTTTATAAATGCACCGTGTAGTGGTTTGTAAAATTATCTTGTTACTGCTACAATTCTTTCAATATGCATTTTTGCGTGAAATTACTAATAATTGTTATGAGTATTTCCTAAAATAAAGTAAAGCAACATTAAATATTCGTGTTTCAATATATTACTTCATCATATATTCTTAAATTTGAAAATGCGTTCTACCACTAGAAATTTAAATTTCTAAGTGGAATAAAGAGGGTACATAAACATGAGTCGGAATAAACATATAGGCAGACCGGCTCAAAAATGAGATGATCATGTGATAGATAACATTTTAAGCATGTCAATTTCTGAAATGTGCAAGAGCATCTTTTAAATATTCTAAAAAGCAAAATTTAATTCACACTTTGACATGTAAAAAGACAGTGAAATGAAGATTGTACAAATATGAACTGTGAATCACAATGGTGGAGCAACACATCTATGTGTAACACACTCTATTGGATATTAATTGATCCAACGACTATGTCGTCACCGGCGATTTTATTAGAAGATCTCCAATAGGTCAGTCACTTGTCATACACTACTTATAAGGACACATATATTGAATAACGTATGGTTTGTCTAGTTGCGAGTAAACCTAGTTTAAGTATGTGCAGGGCCCGATTAAGCTTTGAAGCTAGGGGAAGCTCGGCACTATTTCGGGGCCCCCATTCATTTCGGAAAATCTTGTTTTCCTGTTACATATCTATATCTGTATCATTATATAAAACGCAAAAAATTGTTTGTTTTTGGAGGGTAATCTCTGAAACTACTGAACCGATTTAAAAACTTCTTTCACTGACCGAAAGCTACAGTATGTCATATTGTTATAGGCTATATTTAATTTTGATAAAATAAATTTCAGTTTAAAATCTGAGCATTTTAATTAAAATCCCCATAGAAGCCGTAATAGAAATGGAAATAATGAAATATTAAAAAAATTAGCTGCTGCCAACATAAAAGAAACATTTACATATTCATTTCGTTTTTAAAATATCTTGACGTGAAAAGAAAAGAAATATATTTGCACGTGCATTAAATTGAAATCATATAAAGCTTTTTTAATTGTTAAACTTACACGTTAAATCTGACGTCTTTATAGAATTAAAAGTGTTTATTTTTCTAATAATTTAATTTGATATGATATGATATAATATAATGATCTAAGCATCAATGTTTAAACCATGGAGTCTTTATTACTCCGTGGTTTAAACTGATGTGTGTAAACGAAATTGGAATTTAAAAATAAATAAATAAATAAAATAAAATAAAATAAGAAATTCTATTTTATAATATTATTTATTTTAATTTATAATTGTTGCCAAAAAGATTTACGAATTAATTTATTTTTAGACATATAATAAAATATATTTTCACGCGAACAATAATATAAAAAGTGAACTGGATTTTTTTTAAAAAAATAATAAAGATCGAGGAAAATCATTTCCCCATTTTAATCCCCATATTTGGATATAGATATGTATTAGTTATCATGTGCATCCGTTAGATTAAATTGTTTTTGTTGTAAAATTGATAAAATTGGAATTTTAAATTTCAAAACTCTAGAAAAAAAAATGGCAAATTTCCATATTCGATTGAAAACATAAACATTTCATTTCAAAGGATGATATTTACACAATAAACATCCAACTAATAAACTAATTAAAAGGGAAAGGATAAATATTCTATCATAATTTGAAGTCAAATTTGTTTTCAAATGTCTAAATAAAGTATCTGATATAATATACTAATATGTTGCAGCGGAATAGATTTGATATCCGTCATCCTTGGCAGAAAAAAAAAATATAGCCAAATTATCTGGCGAATATAATTTAATTCCTTTCAAAAATCATGGTTATTTTAAAAACTTACATTAAGAGTGTAACGAATAATATGAAACAATATTTCGTACAATACATATTACGAAAATATACATCTGGCATGTATATTTTCGTATTACTTTTTGATCGCCAAATACAAAAAACGCCAAGGGTGACAGTTTTGAAATTTAAAATTAAAATTTTGTCAATTTGACAGCAAAATAACTCAATCTAACGCATGCATACAATAACTAATACATATTTATACCCAAATATGAGGATTAAAATCGGGAAATAATTCTTCTAGAATTTTAATTAAAAAAAAAAAAAAAAAAAAAAAAAAAAAATCCAATGAGCGATTAACATGGAAAATCTTTTTCTTGCATCCATGGGCGGTCAGTGATGTCACACTTCGCTTGCGTATTGAGATGTTTAAATTTATTTGGCGACTATTTTTAGCAACTAACAGTTATGGCAAGTAGCTCAATATACATAGCGCATACAGCCATTACTGAAATGTAAATAGCATTTAATTATCTGAGTAACATTATGTTGATTGGAAACCTATTTAATATACCTATGCTCTATAGCTATACTAATATAAAAAGAAGAAAGGTTTATATGCATATGTAGAGAACGATCGCTAGAACTAAAAAGCCGATTGCTTTTTTTTTTTTTTTCTTTCAATAATCAAAAGTTACACTGTCTCTCTCTAAGTGCTAGAAGCTATAATAAATTTTGGTAAAATAAATTTTTAATTAAAAGTTTCAATATTTTAATTGAAAACAAAGCATAGATTTGATATCTATCGTCATTGGCGATTTTTGTATTTGGCGATCGAAAACGTAATACGAAAATCTGTATATTATCGTAGTAAATACGAGATGTATGTGTTTACTTCAATTACCCTACTACCGTAGGTAGTGGAAGTATTGTATAGGTTTCGGTAATTGGTCAGTGTGTGTGTATATGTGCACGTGTGTGTGTAATCTTCTGGCTGTCATATCTCCAAAACTAATAAAAATAGAACTACTAAACTTCACAAGTGATTCAGGTCTGGTGTACAGATAAATTTTCCAAATTTTCGTGAAAATTGAAAAACCGGAATTGGGTCATCGAAAACCAGAAATGGGACCGTAAGCCCATATTCAAAAACACCTCTAATGATTTTCTTCAAAGTTGCTGTATAAATAATATATTAGATGCCCTTTCGATTGAAAAGTTGCTTAGTTCAGGAAAATTGATAGGCGTCCTCTATAAACAGCTCAATTTCAGACTTCGCAAGTGCGTTCCTTTAAAAACGCCTGTACGGATTTTTTTCAAACTCGCCATGTTATCTTCCTATTAAATATCCTTTTGTATGTAATTATTGTTTTTAGGTCAATAATTGAGTATGCTAAGTTTTGGTAAAAGTTGGTATCTCAAAAACGGCTCTAACGTATTCTTGAAAATTTTTTCTTTAATCCAATTTAGATAACCTTTCTCAAGTATTACGTGCTTATTACAGGAATATTAACGGTCATCCTGATTAGGTAGTTCAGTTTTAGATCTCGGAAATTCGTGTTTAAAAAAATAACTATCTATTTTTTTTCCCCTTATTTTTTAACTCGCTATGCAAACTCTGTTGTATGTGTCTTTATACGTGTATCAAGTTTCTCTTACTCGAAAATCTCAAAAAATGCAAGTAATATCTCCAGAAAATTGTATATATTACGTGTAATAGTGGGTAATGGAAGTCGTGTGGTTGTTTCACACCAGATTCTGTAATAGTATATATTGTACGAATATTGTTTCATATTATTGATTTCTCCTTTAATATACATTATTAAAATAATAATCAATTATGGAAAAAATTAAATATATTTGCGAAATGAACAAATAAATAATAATTAAAGCTATTATGACGTCAATTTTATCAAAAACATTTTCATGTCATAGGTTTATTTTTCAATATTTTTTATTCTTGAGTAAAGAAATGTTTCTTTTTATGAAATAAATAAATAAATAAATAAATAGCATTAAGTAAAAATTGCCAACATTTAACAACTAATTAAAAAAAATAATTGTAAAATTATATTTTGACTTTCCAGTTAATAATATTGCCTGACTATAACATATAAACTGATATATTTCTTGATTTTTTACATATCAATCCATCTTTAACTAAAATTTGTTCATCAGTGCGAAGCCGGACGGGTCAGCTAGTTGTAATATAAAAATGCTATAGACCAAAAAATAGTGTGTGTTTATTATTTTTTTTTTTTTTTTCATACATCTGTGTGGGTTTCTACACAGAACATTAAAATCATACAACTTTTTAATTAAGAATATTCAGATTTTTGAGGTTAAATAATAGATTTTTCCCGAAATAGTGCGTGTTTTGTCTTGTTTTAGGTAACCTTTCTCAGAAAAAATTCAATCTCAGTTTAAAAATATGAAACAAAAAATTCAAGACAATGTTTTTAATCCTTATGGGGGCCCCCCTCTTTTATTTTAGAGGGGAAGCTTGTGCTTCCTGAGCCTTTTGGATAATCAGGCCCTGAGTATGTGAAGTTCATAGTTGCCAACCTAACACGGAAGATTGTTAGTTCCCACCCCTTTTTTATACCACTTAATTTTTAGAGTAATTCTCTTCAAATATATTTGTGATTAAGTAATAAGAAAAGTACTCTAAAAAGGAACTGACTTGAAAAATAGGCGGGAAGGGGTGGGACTAACAATCTTCCGGGTTAGGTTGACAAGTATGGAGGTTTATATCAATCCTACATATTGATATTCTACTTGCCAACTCCTCGTACCTCTATCATCCTATTTAGCGAGTCTGGAAATTTAATGTAGATGTACAGTCATTAAAAAAAAATCATAATAAATAAATAAATAAATAAATCGTTAACCCCGACTAACTTCGTCGTAAATTAGCATAGAAACATGCGACTGGTGCCGATCGATTAGTGATAACATCTAGTAATGAATGGAATAGATAAATTTTGCTTAGGTGGGGTCGTCTACATATTAAAATATGTATCAATTTCATTTTTTTTTAAGTAACACCTATTTTTAACTCCATTTTCGAATTCCTGATGTTAAGGCGGTTCGAAAAAGGGTATAGTTTATATTCTTTGAATTACAATAATTTTTGATAGTATTAGAAGCGAAAATGTGTTAGGGGTAGATTTCCGTATTAAAAAAAATAATAAATAAATAAAATAAATTAAGATATCTCACAGAAAAGCATTATGTCCATTCAGATAATAATTGGAAAAGAAATATGACAATTTTAAATATAAAATAAACTAAATTAATGCCAATTAAGAAATAATGTGCGCATCTAAATTTACTTGAATAACTATTTTAAATCATGAGTATGCAAAGTTATAGATGACACAAATGGTAACAAGTGACAGCCCCTTACAGGGATGGAACACGGGCGCAGAATTCATACCACTATCGATGTAAGAAAATTTTCTACTTCTTAAATCAACGATATTATAGGTAGAGAAATTTCTTCAACAGATTCCGGTGTGAATCCTGCGCCCGTGTTCCATCCCTGCCCTTATGAACATTAACAATTGAAATATCACTGTATTTTGAAAAGTTACGATAGGAATGAACTGTAAATTTGGAAACCAATATTCTTGATGATGCTCGTTCTATTCATGTAAAATTAATATAGGTCACAATTCATAATTTTTCTTAACTATGAATTTATTAATCACTTTCACGTTTCAAAAAATGTTTTTTTTTTTTTCTTTTTTAATCAAAAATATGCATGGAATATTTTTAAGCCACTGCATTCTAACGTATAAAAAAGTGAAATTTGAATATATTAATATTTCTGGAAGATATGAATTATTATTTGTCACATTCATTTACCATTAGCATCCCCATATTTTGACTAATTATAACTCTATGAAACATTGAGTGAAACATATAAACTATACCATTTTCCGGGCTGATTTGATCCGAATAATCATGGGGGGGGGGGATTATAAACAAGAGTTGTCACTGAAAAAAAAGAAGAAGAAGCTGATGCCAGTTTTAATTTCTAAACGACTTTCTAAGCCAAATCCAACTATACTGTTAGTATAAAAAAAGCGTTATTACTATCGATAGGTATCAGCTGCACGTTTCTAGACTAATTTACGGCGGAATTAGCCGGGGGAGGGGGTTATGAATGTATCTCGAATTGCCTTTGGGGACTGCTACGTACAAATGTGGTGTACATTTTCCGATCTGGTGTTTCAGGACCTGCATCAGAAGTCGTGGAACACGGTTTAAATACTTACTTTAAGATTAGAAGATAGAAAATATTTCCTAGAAAACGGCAGTTTCATAAACTCATATCTTCCGTGTAATACAGACAAAAAAACTAAGCTGAAAGTCACAGTTACAGTATGTATATTTCCCATAATATTAACAACATTAATAATAATGATGATGATGAAAATAATAATAAGAAATAATAGATAGAATACAAAAGTATAAGAAAACTTTGATAATGGAGCTCATTAAAAGAAGCTCGTAAAGTCTAAATCAAGGAGGAAAATATTAATTTTGAGGATAGGATTTATATGTCGTTTAACTGTATTTTTGCTACTTTAAGAGTGCAAAAGTGATAACAAATCACAAGAAAAAAAAAGAAGAAGAAGCTGATGCCAGTTTTAATTTCTAAACGACTTTCTAAGCCAAGTCCAACTATACTGTTAGTATAAAAAAAAAAAGCTTTATTATTATCGATAAATATCAGCTGCACGTTTCTAGACTAATTTACGGCGGAATTAGCCGGGGGAGGGGGGTTATGAATGTACCTCGAATTGCCTTTGGGGACTGGTTCGTACAAATGTGGTGTATATTTTCCGATCTGGAGTTTCAGGACCTCATATCTTCCGTGTAATACAGACAAAAAAACTAAGCTGAAAGTCACAGTTACATTATGTATATTTCCCATAATATTAACAACAACAATATTAATGATGATGATGAAAATAATAGTAAGAAATCATAGATAGAATACAAAAGTATAAGAAAACTTTGATAATGGAGCTCATTAAAAGAAGCTCGTAAAGTTTAAATTAAGGAGGAAAATATTAATTTTGAGGATAGGATTTATATGTCGTTTAACTGAATTTTTGCTACTTTAAGAGTGCAAAAGTGATAACAAATCACAAGAAAAAATAGAAGAAGAAGAAGCTGATGCCAGTTTTAATTTCTAAACGACTTTCTAAGCCAAATCCAACTATACTGTTAGTATAAAAAAAGCGTTATTACTATCGATATGTATCAGCTGCACGTTTCTAGACTAATTTACGGCGGAATTAGCCGGGGGAGGTGGGTTATGAATGTACCTCGAATTGCCTTTAGGGACTGGTTCGTACAAATGTGGTGTATATTTTCCGATCTGGAGTTTCAGGACCTCATATCTTCCGTGTAATACAGACAAAAAAACTAAGCTGAAAGTCACAGTTACATTATGTATATTTCCAATAATATTAACAACAACAATAATAATGATGATGATGAAAATAATAGTAAGAAATAATAGATAGAATACAAAAGTATAAGAAAACTTTGATAATGTAGCTCATTAAAAGAAGCTCGTAAAGCCTAAATTAAGGAGGAAAATATTAATTTTGAGGATAGGATTTATATGTCGTTTAACTGTATTTTTGCTACTTTAAGAGTGCAAAAGTGATAACAAATCACAAGCTCAAAAACGGAGTGCCTTTTACTTTCTTACGTTTTCAGTGTATATTGCATACTCGTGTTATTCACTCTCCGATTTTCTTAAATGAATGCAACTCGTCTAAAGTCATCCTTCCCCCATCCTTCCCTAAAGTCATCCTTCAAACCCTTATACTGGTGCACGCACTTTTTTGAAAACTAGTATGTTGTGGCTCTTACAAAAATTTCATCAATGTTTTTCTAAACATATTAACAGAGGGCAAAATATTTATTGAAATTATTATTTATCAAAATTTTTTTCCATTTTGAGTGCAGGCCTTTTTTAAGACTTTATTTGTTCGTTTTGTTAAAAAAAAAAAAAAAAAAAAAAAGAAAAAAGAAAAAACGATAATTTTTTTTAAATTATCATAGAACCTAATTCAATGTTTCGATTTAAAAGTATTCACGAGTTCTTTAGAAAAATACTCGTATTGAAAGATTACATTCCTTGAAGGATCAACCCTACCCCAGAAGAGGAAATGATGCTGCTGTATATCCAAAAATTGCATCCTGGTTGACTCTGACTAACGTTTTATTTCACAAAGATTGGTGAAAAGTAATCCTCAATGTGTATATTTATGCGATATTTTTCCATATGCAGCAATATTAAGAATTCTAATAAAATGCGACTAAAGCGCTGCCTGTTCAGCGGTATTCTTTAAAATTTGATACTCTCTAAAATATGAAGAGTGAGATCTCACTCTCAAAGAGAGGCATATCACTCTTTGAACATACCAAAATGGAGCCAACCTCTAAAGAGTGAAAAGTCTCTTTTCGAAAGAGTGAGATTTCTCACTCTTTATTAAGAGTGAGATTATTCGCCGCAATTTAAAGAATATGACTTATTATTTTTCTTTAAAAAATTGCGTACACTAGACGATATCGTTTCATTTCGCCTTGCGAATGAACTCCAGTTCAATGGTGGAAATAATGCAGTTTGGATTCGTCGAGAATCGAACCCAGGCCGTCCTCGTAGCAAGCGAGTGTCTTACCACTGAACCACTGAGCACATACTTGTTGCTTACTTACACTCCACTTGTTGCTTAATTTACATTATTAAATCATTCTTATACGTGATCAATCATATTTTATTTTTTACTTCATTTATCAACAGTATAAAATTACAGAATTCTATTGGATATTTTAAATTTATATTTATTTTGAAATTGCTAAAATTAGAATTATTTTAAAAGAAAATGCGTACTTGAAAACAAATTTCCTAATACAAGCATTCATTTAAAGTAGCTTATAAGGAAAAGAAGTTACGCAAGTGCACACATTTTAAAAATAAATAAATAAATTTTCGCATACAAATCTATAGAGTTTCCTGAAAAGCTCTTTCGTTCAGTAGTATAAAACTCGCTGTTGATTTGAAATATTAGTAAAGAATTCAACCCATTTCTTTTAATATTTCACATATGTTAGCTGTCAATGAATATAATAAAAATATGAGTAATTATAGATTTTAAGGCGTTGTGCATTAAATATTTGCACTGATATTTTCTCTTATACTTTATATATTTCTGAATAAAACTATTTACTTTCCAATACGAGTTTCGATATGTTTCTTGAGATTTTCGATTCTTCACTAATAATATTACTTCGATTTTGTCAATCGCAAAGAAAAAAATATTTACCGAATTATCTTTTAACATAATTATTTTCCCTTTTTTTTTTATTCGTCAGAAATTTAGTTATAAGGAATAAGTCTAGGAATAAGTTCTGTTAAACAAATGCATGCATCAGATCGTTCAGAAATTGTCCATTTTTCATTCGAATTATGATTAACAGATGGCGGCAGCTATTTCTCACTCCACAAAAGTTTGATCTTGCAATACATGATTACCTCACTCTTTGTGACAAAGTGACTATACGTCACCCTTTCACAAAAAGTGAGAAATGTCACATTTTCAAGAGTGATAATAGTGTTTTCTCACCTTTATTGGTGTCAAAATAGGGGTCACTTTTTTAAGGAGAGAGATTCTCATTCCAGAAATTTTAGAGAGTAGAAACTAATTTACATCACGGTGCAACAAAATATTACTTTTTATGAAATTCTATGCTTTAGTTCTCTGGTTACAACAGGTAGGATAAAATAATTCCACAGACATGCAGACGCACATTCTAAAAATTGTCAAGTCATGTTCAGAACATGTCAAAACATGCAAACCTATCGAAAACCAGATAACGCAATTTTTAACGATCCATTATATATACATTGAATAGGTAATTATGTAAAAATTAAGCAGTAAATGAATAATCAGATTTTTTTTTTTTTTTACATTCCAGCTTCTGGGCAATGGAATTTATTTTATAAACAATTTATCTAGCATTAAAATAAACAAGATTTTAGTAAAGGAACTTATTATTCTATGTCCTCATAATATTTAATTAACTAAGAAATATAAAATTAAGCAGTGATTTCTCACTGTAAGTATTATTTCGACGTATTCTTTGTGTTAGCAAATTGATTCAGCTAGAAAATAAGAACTGTATAAAAGAAATTCGTAAATTTCCATAAACTTATAAGCTGGCAAACAATTTCATTTTCTAAGAAAAGAAAACATAAAATTTGGGGAAAATAAAAGTTTTTGTAACAGAAATAGAAATTGCGATTGGTAATTAAGAAATACCAGATAACAATTAAGTTAATTGAAAAACAATTCTTTTACGAACTTAATTAACTTTATCTGTAATTCTTCGGAACAGACTTCAGTAATGCAAATTTTATCATTGAATAATAATAAAAAAAAATCTGTACAGATATAAATTATTTTTATATTAAAAAAAAAAAAAAAAATATTAATGTGCATTTAATTGAAAATTTCTTGAAAGGAATATTTCTGGAATAATGAAAAAGAGATTTCAATATTATTTTTTATCAGACTCCACCCCCCGCCCCCTCTCCCATTTTTTAAAAGTCATTTAGTCAAATTTTTTCTTTAAATTAAATTCTGTTTAAAAAGACATCAAAACACTTTTTAGTTTTTTTTCTCTTCTTCTCGTTATATTTCTTTTATAAAAATGATTTTTTTCTTTTTTAATTTATATAATATTAAAAAATAATCTTCTTTTCAAAATTAAAAAATATGCAATAGAAGCATTTAAAAAATAATCAGAAGTGTATATTTTACAATAAATTTTATATGAAATATGAAGAAACAGGAATCGGAGTTAATAAAGAATGGTAAAATAACATCTTGTTTTACTTATTTACTTATTTATTTGTGTATTATTATTATTATTATTTTTAATTGAGGAAAAGTATCTTAATTGTATTAATTTTACGTATATTTCAGGGTTTTGAGCAACTCCTTAATTGAAAAACACATTTTTATAGCAATTTTTGTACTATGGAATCAAAGAACAGCACTGCAATTAAAACAAGAAGTTTATTATATTTATATATAAAAGAACAAAAAGAAAAAAAAGAAAGAAAGAAAGAAAGAAAACAACCAAAAATCGAAGTTTGCATATGTTATTCATACTTTCGAATTGTACTACACATTGCATTTTTCAGTCTTTAACGTATTTTGTCTACATGGTTACACAGCGGATATAGAAACAGACAAAAAAGCAAACAGATAGACTGATTGAGTTTCTAATTACTTTCAAACATTGCTGGAAAGAGTTAAAAACGCTTAACATAAACGAAAATTCAATTCCAGCAATTTTCAATTGTAGCGCTTAGTGTATCTGAATGTTTTGGTATGGTCCTTTAAATCTTATTGCTAAACGTACCATATTCTACATAAAGCATTTTTTACTTGCATTTCCCGACTACCGTAAGTAATGTAAGTATTGTATTCTGTCAAAAAGTTTTATATCGAAATTCCGGCTGATTTATATGTTTTAAGCTCTCCTGTGTTCAAAAAGTTGTTCTCGGCAATTGGCGAGTGTGTTTATGTGTACATACGTGTACGGGGGAATTTTGATTTTGATTTGGCACTGATTGGCCTCGTTTTAACGATGTGACTCCTGTGGAAAATTCGTGGTGTTGAATAAGCTTGACGATTCTGTTGCGTGCTTCGGAAATTTCACTAGCACTTAATGTGCGTTTTAATTTTGATTGCGAATGTGTGCCTTTTGATCCAATCCATAACGCGCAAAAGTTTAGTGTAGGAAGGGAATTTTATTAGCAAATTCCACTGGCATCGCTTCTCGGTGACCGTGGACCGACTGGGTTTGGATATGTGGTCATTAGATGGGTTAGTCAACAGTAAAGCAATTTGGCTACGAAGTAATTATGACTGTCTGAGGCTGTTATTCACCAATAACTTCAACTCCCGGTTGAACATGAAAATTTGAAAAGCGTATAAAGGAGGGGTAGAAATTTTGCCGTGTTGTTGCTGCCATCTAGCGGTATAGTTATTTTCAGACTTTTTAGGTGAAAGAAACCAATCAAAAGTTATATGAAATCATCGAAGCTAGATGGCAGAAACAGCATGCCAAATTTTGATGGAAAGCTGTACCCTGCCTTTAGATGCTTTTCATGTTTTTGCGTTCAACCGGGAGTCGAAGTTAATGGTGAATACGGCCATAAGTCATTCAGAACCAGACAACCAGAGGTCGAATGTAATTAACATCCTGGAATACAATCAATGAGCCGCACAATTGGCAGGATTAAATTTGCCGAGAAAGTGGTGTCAATTTGCGGGAGAAATTAGAGTTCGAATTTTATCGGCTCGGTGAAGAGCGAATTGATTCCTTTTGTTTGAGGATTTTAAACCCAATTGCGAGAGATGGTGGAATCAGTCCAGAGAATCCTTTGTGTTATTTGCACATCTAGACTTTATTTAATGACGTAACACGTTCTCATTGATGACAACAAAAGTCAGGGCAAAGTTACTGGGATGAGAGGAGCTATGCGTGTTTTTGTAGCTAATAATTTTAACTTAGAAGTGTTACCAACGTATACCACCGCTGCATAATCCTTCGTAAAGGCGTTAAGCCGGGAATCTGGACAGTATCATTTAAATGTATGTCAATGAATATGGGATTTGAAATAGATCAGAAAACAAGGATTATTTCATAAACTTGCGTCCATTTTTCCAGAATTTCTGAGGATGACGGTTAATCTCACGAGAGTTTACTCTCCACACTTCTTGCAAGAGGAGATTTAGAATAACTGCGGAGGGCGATAAAAGACCGAGTCAGTCAAAAATACACGCATTAATAAATAAAAGGTCTCGTTCTGTTGATACTGTATTTCCCTCATTAACATGGACTCGTAAGTTGTCTGCAGCTAAGTTCTAGTCCAACCCAAGAATTATTTGGGCCTCATCAGGATTAAAAGCTTGCGCGGCGAAGGCTGTTTTAAGTTTTTCAGGCACATGAGATATTGAATCAATGCAGTTTGAAGCCTATTCTCTTAATTGAAAACCTACTGCGTTAAATAATTTCCTTAGTTCTGTGACAAGAGTCTTGGTGGCCTAAATGGAATCTGCACCGCCAAGAAAATCATCTATATACAGTCGGCAACAAAAGTCGAACACTAGCAAAAATTCCTATGTAAAAAAGTACACTTCATACGGTTTTGTTAAATAAATCCTTGTCGAATCCTGTTCTTAGTCAGTCTAAGAACAGGATTCGATATTTATTTATTTAACAAAACCGTATGAAGTGTACTTTTTTTGCATAGGAATTTTTGCTAGTGTTCGGACATTTTTGTTACCGACTGTACATGTGTTCATGAGCAACCTTTACCGCAGTTGGATAGTTTTCACGTTCATCAAAGAAGAGTTGGTTGGTTGTTACTAAGGCTAAAAACAGAGTAACGGCTGTCCCGAAAGTGACAGTTCTTAATTTATTTCCGTAACAGATCCGAGGAGTTTGATCTCCAAAATATGTGCTGCATTTGGTTATCAAACTCTGCTACTAAAATATGCCTATACTTTTCATTAACGTCACTACACGATGTATTTTGTGACTCGTAAATCTAATGAGATTTTTGAATATGCTGGACTGGCACTTTTATGCACTTACACATGATTGAGCTTAAAGATTGACTATTTGAAGTGGGTGCGGTGGCATTAAACACAACCCTTAATTTGATCATAGATCTGTGTTCGTTAATCACGCCATGATGAGGCATGTAATAATAAGGTTGGATATTTAGTCCGTCACTGTTTACTAATGACATGTGGCCTAGGGCTAAATACTCAGTATTATACGTTGTATATTCTTGTTTAAATATGAGTTCTCGTTTGAACCTGTTGACTGTTGAACATTTGAAGAGCACAAATAGCGCTTTCGCTTAAGTTGTAAGGTCGGTGTGTAGTAGAGTTCACGTCAGCATGGCGCTGCAGCTAAGTTCACAAGTTGCGAAGCGCGTATGTATAAGGAGAAGTCTTAGAATTAAATGAAGTGAATGGAATGGAAGAAGCTTAGATATAAATATGGATGTGCGTTAAAAAGGAAGGAGAAGGAGAGTAGGAGAGTGGTGTAGTGGAGTCTTGACCGACGTTTGTCTACGACAACGGCTAAGTCTTAGAGTCTGGATAAAGTTATATTTCGGTAGTTGATATTAAGTTGTGCTTAAGTTAGGTGGCTTGATGAGTGTTGTGGTGTTTCAGTGCGAGTATTTGTGAATGGAAATAGATTCTGCCGGTAATACGCTGATCTGTTTGGAAATCACAGCATCTAAGTAAATGGATTACATCCGTCTATAGCTTCTACTATTCTGGAGTGAGAGAATTCTGAATGATTTCGGACCATCAGCTTTATTTATTTTAATTTAAATAACTTTATTCATTTTAGCCAATGCTAACTGTCGTTTGTTTTCCAATCGGTCACATAATATGTGCCAACAATGCTATTTGCTATTAGCGAACTGCAAACAAAATTCTCTAAGTAATTTAGCAGCATTCCCCTAGCACAAACGTGAGATATTGCAACTTTTCCAGATCTGAAATACTGCCATTATTTAAAATGACAATCAGAAATTTCTTTGGAGGAGATCCATTGATCAATCTCCTCAAAAAGAGGGGAGATCTAACTTAAACAAATAAGTGCGAGAATTGTTGGAAGCTGCAAACTTTTCAGGATGTTCAGAATTACTAATTTCAACTTTGCTTACAGGCGATTCATTTTTTAACGTTTCCATAGCCTGTAAAAAAGTATTCCTATACTTTAATAACACATCAAAATTCGCATCAAGTTCCTCTTCAGAAAATTTCACATCCGATTGATCGATTTTTCTTTCTAATATATTTAATTTCTGCTTAAGTATCCTAATCCTTTTTGTCTCATTGTCATCACAAATTTAAATATTTTAACTATGAAATCGATTTCCTTGCACGTTTGTCGGAACTGAATCACCGTTTTTAATTTTGGAAAAAATACACTATTCTCAGAATCATTATATTTTGATTTCGGTTTAATCCTGGACGATAGGACCCATGCCCCATTCCGCCCGGTTCCCGCTGTTCAATGTATTTTTCTAGTCAACTTTGTCCCCTTATTACTTCCGGTGTGAAATTTTATTTTATTTTATTTTTTTTTTAAACACACTTGACATTGTGAGTTTTTTTGCTTTTCTTTCCATGCTATTCCTATGGGGTTTTTAGTCTTTTTTTCCCCTCTTTTTCTACATTCTAAAGTGGCGATGTCTAGGCGAGTCGTATTAATCCTGGACGATAGGACCCATGCCCCAGCCCGCCCGGTTCCCGCTGTTCAATGTGTTTTTCTAGTCAACTTTGTCCCCTTATTACTTCCGGTGTGATTTTTTTTTTTTTTTTTTTTTTTTTAACACACTTGACATTGTGAGTTTTTTTGCTTTTCTTCCCATGCTATTCCTATGGGGTTTTTAGCCTTTTTTCCCCTCTTTTTCTACATTCTAAAGTGGCGGTGGGAATAGCATGGAAAAAAAGCAAAAAAACTCACCATGTCAAATGTGTTTAAAAAAAAAAAAAAAAAAAAAAAAAAAATTCACACCGGAAGTAATAAGGGGACAAAGTTGACTAGAAAAATACATTGAACAGAGGGAACTGGGCGGGCTGGGGCATGGGTCCTATCGTCCAGGACACTTTAGACCACCGCCACTTTAGAATGTAGAAAAAGAGGGGAAAAAAGGCTAAAAACCCCATAGGAATAGCATGGAAAGAAAAGCGAAAAAACTCACAATGTCAAGTGTGTTAAAAAACAAAAACAAAAAAAAAAATTCACACCGAAAGTAATAAGGGGACAAAGTTGACTAGAAAAACACATTGAACAGCGGGAACCGGGCGGGCTGGGGCATGGGTACTATCGTCCAGGATTAATACGACTCGCCTAGTATAACTCTTGGCGGTGGTGGGGGTGGGTTGGCGGGAACCACCGCTACTTTAGAATGTAGAAAAAGAGGGGGAAAAAAGGTAAAAACCCCATAGAAACAGCATGGGAAGAAAAGCGAAAAAATTCACAATGTCAAGTGTGTTAAAAAAAAAAAAAAAAAAAAAAAAAATACACCGGAAGTAATAAGGGGACAAAATTGACTAGAAAAATACATTGAACAGCGGGAACCGGGCGGGATGGGGCATGGGTCCTATCGTCCAGGATTATCGTCCAAAACCCCATAGGAATAGCATGGGAAGAAAAGCAAAAAAACTCACAATGTCAAGTGTGTTAAGAAAAAAAAAAAAAATCACACCGGAACTAATAAGGGGACAAAGTTGACTAGAAAAATACATTGAACAGCGGGAACCGGGCGGGATGGGGCATGGGTCCTATCGTCCAGGATTAATACGACTCGCCTAGCATGGAAATACCCCCTTTATAAAATAAAACCCATCTATAAAATATAACTTACGCTTTACAATTAAAACAAAAGTAACATTTCAGAAAGAAAACGAAAATTATGTTTTCATTAAATCCAATTACGATTTGCTAACACATATTACAATTAACACATTATTTACATTTTATGATTAAAACAGATCATGCTTTCTCATTAACTTTTATGGTTAGATTAATTTTGTATCTGCAGAACAGTTGGAACAATACCCAAACTGAAACCAAAAATAAAAATAATAAAAGACAATATATATATATATATATATATATAATAATAATAATAAAATAATAATAATAACTACTTTATTATGCATAAAAATCATTTAAATTACTCATTTATTAATTTATTACTAGTGGATCTGCAGATCAGGAGCCTCAACGTCCTATTTGCATCAGACATTTTTCAATAGGTCATTTTTATTTATTCCTTATTATATAATAGTATATATTGATTCGATCGACTTATTACCATAATCAGATACATTCCTGAGTCGGGCTGCCGCCCCCCTCAACCCCCCGCTGTATCTCTCTTTGTATACCTATTTGTATATCATATAAAGTGTTATGGAATTGTAAATAATTGCATTTATTTTTGTATAATTTTTTTCAGAGGCTTAGTAAGTCGATAAAATGCTAATTTTGTGCATTTCTAATCGTTTTAGCGTTAAAATAGCCTAATTTTCCTTTAAAAACCCATTGAAAAACTCCAATAAGGGAAGAAAAGGATTTGGCGCCAAATGTGGCGACTGTTTCCCTCCTTGGCGATTTTTTTGGCGAGCTTGGCGAGAACATTCTTATTAGGGATATACCAAATATGGAAGCTCTAATCTCATTGGCTGATGAGATACGAGAATTTTCCAGAACAGTCTGTGTTCGATAGAATAGTATAAAAGGAGCATTTTTTTAGCCAAGGCGGCCAATCTCAGATCTGTGTCAGTTTCGTCAAATGCTTGCTTTGCTTTGAGCCTCTTTGAATGAGACTTGCTTTATGTGTTATTGATAAACAGTTTGTACTGTTGTTTTGCTGTTAACGGCTGTTGTTTAAGCTATGTTTACTGGTTGAATTGAAGCTGATACTTGGTTTATAGACCTGTATTTTTCTGGAATTTTCTATGAATAATTCACTGAATTTTTGTAAGTTTCGCCTTTCATTCTCGGACAACTTACGAACCCCCAAGTACGCAACAATATGTATTCTTAATAAACGACGGTCTTGTATTATTTCCCTGAAATTCATAAATACCAAATTTTATACAAAAAAAATTACATAGCATATCGGAAATATTTTGCATAACCTTTAAACTAATTATCAATTCTATGCCCACAATTTTCAACAGGAAAACATGCTTTTAAAATTCTAATAAAATTTTATTATATTTGATGGGGTGTAACCATGTTAAAATACACTTTTAAGAAATACCGACTATAGACCGTAATAGTACGAAATTCCTTTATGTATGCCGGAAAAGTAGCCACAGTCATTATAAACGCTAATAATAAGAATAAACCTAATTAATTATAACTCATTAATTTTTCGAACTAATTTGACATCATTTGGATGATTACAGTACATACTCGGAATTATTTTGTGTGGTCCCATAAATTATTTAGTCTATACATAACCTTTTTTAAGAGTAAACATAATTTTAAGCCACTTTATAATGTATGTTAACTTTATTAAGTTCAATTCAGCATAAACGCATTAAAGTGCGCGCTTAAATTAAAAATTTGTCCATAGGGTCTAATGTTACGAAATTCTTTCGTGTGTCTTTGTAAACGAACCATAAACATTGTATACACCAGTAAAAACTATTCAGCTTATTTTGCGTTTAAAATTAATAATTGTTCCAAATTTAACATCGTTTGGACGACTAAGTGACATTGTCAGAACACTTTTGTAAGGTCCTGTACATTAATTAGAAAGCTTAAGAGCACATATTTCTTCAAACAACATAAGTTTAAGCATCTTACTCACGTGCTCTAATTTCATTTTCTTCATTGCAAAGTAATGATATTAAAATGCGTTTAAACGAAATTCACCCCCATACGCCTTAATGTTAAGAATTTTTGCGTGTCCCTGTACACAGTTTATAAAAAATATATCAATAAAAATTATACAGCTACTTATATGCAAAGCTGGAACGTGTGCGCCAATTTGCAAGTCAATCGAAGGATTTTTTCGGTCGCTATTGCGGTACATACAAATTCTTCCCATAGGCCGTAAGGATAAGAAAAATTTTGGCGTGTCCCTGTACACGAACGACAAATGGAATACACACCTAACACTATACAGCTAATTCCGTTGGGCTCATGAATATGTGTACCAACTTGCAAGTCAATAGCGTTATTTTTGGGACCGCTATCGCGGTACATACAAATTCTTACCATAGGGCGTAATGATAAGAAAAACTTTGGCGTGTCCCTGTGTACGAAGTAGAAATGGAATACATACCAAAAACTATACAGCTGATTTCGTGGGGCTCATGAACATGTATACCAAATTTCAAGTCAATAGCGTGATTTTTGCGGCCGCTATCACACGACAGACAGACAGACGGACGGACGGACCGACGGAACCCAAAATCCTTTTGAGTCTCAACAGAGGGCCTCCATTGACGTTTCGGAAAAAATTGGAAGTCAATAGCTTGATTTTTGCGGTGGCTATCGCGGTACATACAGATTTTTCCCATAGGCCGTAATGATCGAACTATTTAGCGTGACCCTGTACCCCGAACTACAAATGGAATGCACACCTAAAACTATACAGCTGATTCCGTTGGGCGCATGAGCATGTGTACCAAATTGCAAGTCAATAGCGTGATTTTTGTGGCCGCTATCGCGGTACATACATATTCCTCCCATAGGCCGTAATGATGAGAAAAACTTTGGCGTGTCCCTGTATACGAAGTAGAAATGGAATACATACCAAAAACTATACAGCTGATTTCGTGGGGCACATAAACATGTGTACCAAATTGCAAGTCAATAGCGTGATTTTTGTGGCCGCTATCGCGATACATACAAATTCCTCCCATTGGCCGTAATGATAAGAAAAACTTTGGCGTGTCCCTGTATACGAAGTAGAAATGGAATACATACCAAAAACTATACAGCTGATTTCGTGGGGCACATCAACACGTGTACCAAATTGCAAGTCAATAGCGTGATTTTTTTGTCCGCTATCGCGATACATACAAATTCCTCCCATTGGCTGTAATGATAAGAAAAACTTTGTCGTGTCCCTGTATACGAAGTAGAATTGGAATACATACCAAAAACTATACAGCGGATTTCGTGGGGCACATGATCATGTGTACTAAATTGCAAGTCAATAGCGTGATTTTTGTGGCCGCTATCGCGATATATACATATTCCTCCCATAGGCCGTAATGATAAGAAAAACTTTGGCGTGTCCCTGTATACGAAGTAGAAATTGAATACATACCAAAAACTATACAGCTGATTTCGTGGGGCTCATGAACATGTGTACCAAATTGCAAGTCAATAGCGTGATTTTTGTGGCCGCTATCGCGATACATACAAATTCCTCCCATTGGCCGTAATGATAAGAAAAACTTTGGCGTATCCCTGTATACGAAGTAGAAATGGAATACATACCAAAAACTATACAGCTGATTTCGTGGGGCTCATGAACATGTGTACCAAATTTCAAGTCAATAGCGCCATTTTTACGGCCGCTATCGCGCGACAGACAAACAGACAGACAGACAGACAGACAGACAGACAGACAGACACAGCCCAAAACCGTTTTGAGTCTCAACAAAGGGCCTCCACGGACGTTTCGGCAATTAGAACAAATGTAGAAAATGAATCACTTTCGAAGTACCATTAAATCTCTATAACTTTCAAAAAGCTTCAGTTTCTCTATGATGAGACTTTCGGTTTCATAAAAAAAAAAGAAGGAACAAATCTTTTTTTTTTTTTTTTTTAACTACCTTTATTATATAAAAAATGTTATAACAACAATTAATGATTTAGAAATTAAGCCGAAATTAAAAAAGTAATAATTTAGTAATTAATTAGTTAAATAAAACTTAGTAAAGCTTGGTTCTAATTAAGTGGATCACTAAATGGCTCCCAGTTGAAGGATTTAAGAATTAAAATTAATAATATGGCTAGAAGCGAAACGATTTAGATTCAAATGAAACATTTAGGAAAAAGAAAAAAAAATGAAAACGATTATATTAGATTGTCACTAAAGTGACATATGAAGTACAAATAATTCAATTAAGTAATGAATTAATGGGTACTTACCATTTTCTCTACGCATACAATCATAGGAACATCGAATGGTACACATAAATATGGAAAATCTTCAATTAAAAAAGAAAAAATAATAATAATAAATAATAATAATAATGTAATGAAAGATTTTTATGACTTCTAAATTATGAGTTAAATTCACATATAATGTGTTTTTTAAATCGTTATATCCTCCCTCTTCCGACATATGTATATTTTGCTAATTGGAACTATTTCGCAATATTTGATAAAGCATTATTCTTCCTTTAACGTAATGTAGATCTACAATAGCATGATATGTCTTTTTGATAGTTAGGTTTCCTTTCATGTTGCAAATTAATGCAGTAGTTAAATTCACATATAATGTGTTCTTAAAATTTTTATATCCTCCCTCTTATCACATATGTATCTTTTGCTAGTTGGAACTATTTCGAAATATTTGATCATGCATTATTCTTCCTTTAACGTAATGTAGATCTACAATAGCATGATATGTCTTTTTGATAGTTAGGTTTCCTTTCATGTTGCAAATTAATGCAGTTAGCTGACATAGGTTGCATTCCTTGTCTCAAAATATGGTACAGTCACCCAAAAAATACCCCCCCCCCCCACCTAATTTCGCCGTAAATTATCGTAGAAACATGCGGCTGGTACCTATCGGTCTGTAATAACGTCTAGTTTTTAAAGGTGTAGTTAGATTTTGTTTAAGGGGTTATCTACATATTTAAACAGGCATAAACTTCATTTTTTTCAATGACGAACCCTATTTTTGACATCATATTCAGATTTCTGAGATCAAGGCAGTTCGGAAAAACATACTTATTTATATACTTTAAATCAATTCTAAATAGAGTTACACGTGAAAGTGTGTTAAGGAACCGTCTATACTTTAGAAAAAGTAAATCGTGATCTACCATGCAATATACATTATTTACTAAATTTCACACCGGAAAATAAGTTCAGAAATGTTAATTATAAAAGAAAAAACGATTCAAATTCGCCAAAGATTTTTATTGGTTTCTGTTTATTAAACTTTGAATAGTAAAATACATCACTTCATATGAAGAATATTAAATAGCTTGAATCATATGGACCCTACAATACAATGTTGAATTACAAAAATCTAGGTGCCAAGTTGAAAGAATAATAGTAATAATGATAATAATATTAATAGCGGTTAAAAGAAAAAAAAAGTGTTTAATATTTAAGAAAAAGAATAATCTTCTTCTTGTTGGGTATATTTTTATTTTATACAGTAAGCCCCCATGAAAGTGTTACTATAAAGTTTTACATTTAATTTTAGGAGTACAAACCAACAATAGATAATAAACAAAAATATAGATAACAAGATTTAAACTAAAATCTGTGAAAGGATATTTAACATTTTCGCGGTCGCTAACGTAGTTTCACGTCATTTTGAAATCTGTAACTCCTCCAGTGGGCGTTTCTTTCACAATTTGTGTGTTACGATATTTCTTAAGAATATTCCTTATATTCATATTTATATAAACAAAATAGTATGAATACAAATACTTTCACTAGAAAGAGTATAATTATTGTGTATATTCATATGAAAATAAATATGGATATAGAAAAAAAACGGTTTCCTATTGCCTGGATCGATTATTCCCCGTTCTGCAGTCGTCTACTGTACTTGAGTTCTTAATTTTAAATGTGTAAAATCTATATCTTTAAAAGTAATAAGACATATTACTTAGTTTTAAATTCTATTTCCGTGATAAATGTGACGCCAGTTTTACGCCGTGATTAAAATAATAAAAATAAATATCATTCCTCGTTGCTTCAATAATAGATTTTAAAACATTAAAAAAAAATATTATTTGGTATTAAAAAAACATTTAATAAAAATTTTATACCTTATTATGTTACGTCATGCTATAAAATTTAAATAGCATAAACGGTAGAGTAAACGAATGCGAAAATGTCACAACAAGATTAAAACAGAAAATTTGTTTTAAAAAATCTGATAAAATTAATAAAAAGTAATTATATAAATTTAAAAGAAAGAAAAAACAAAAGTATTGTTCACTGCATATTGCTCTTTCAAATAATAATCCTCGTCCTACCGCGTTTTCTAAATCATGATATATAACTTGAGATGCACGAATCCTAGAATATTCAAGTTAAAAACAAAAGACAAAAGGGATAAAATAGAATTTTAGCAGTGAGAAACTAGAAAAAGTTATGTAATATTTAAGAACAAAGGCTCAACATTAGAGAATCGAGTAAACTCCTCTTTGCAACGGAAGCCGCGCCTTTACACATTTTTTCTAAAACTTTACATTATAAACAAAATTATTTTACATACTTCCAATTAAATCATTTAAATTTTGTCTTCAGCATTCCATGTAGTAAATGCTGTGATGTATCGTAGGCTTGAAATCATCAAGAGAAGATTGCTTTTCTTTAGAGAAATATTTTTTTTATTTCTCATTTACAAACACTATACGACACAAACACACATACATAAAAGGTAAACGAAAACACGTAACACATATTGCATAAAATGGTCGATAATCTTTGGACCAAAAATAATAAACATGAACGGCACTCAAGTCAGGCACCCGCTATTCTCGGCGTTGCATCATTCCCTTCTAAAACCAAACTAAAAACTTAAAGTCTCTCTTCAATTCGAAAGTCTTTTCACCGTGCTGACCAAACAGCGCCCTCTCGTGAGTCTTAAAGTCATTAGTCTGAAGTCATTACAGACCTCCTCCCTTCAGGGGAGAAACTTTTCACTTTTGTAGAGGGAGAAGTTTGGTTAAATGATACTTCATTAGGATAAGTCTATATTGAAAATCAATAGTCACAATGTTCGACATATTGGTCCATTTTCTTAATATCGTAATTAATTTAAAACAAGTAATAAATTAAAAAAATACGAGCAAGCACCAATTCTATGCAGAAACAGTACCTGGTTATATTTAAATGCACCAGACTTATCCCTATTTTAAATTAAACACACTATTTAACTTATTTTAATATACAATAAAACATATACCAAATAGAAAATTAAATAATTTTACACAATATACCTGTGACACTAAATAGATATGCAAAGTAAAATATAGATAGTGAAAACAAATACATACCATATATATATATATACAGCAATTAAACAAATACGATATATATAGCAATAATTAAACAAATACAATATATATAGCAATAATTAAACAAACACGATTTATAGCAATAATTAAACAAATACAAATCTATCAGCATTCAGAGATTGTAATTCTATACACTCAACAACCTCCTAATTAAATAATCTGCATAGAGTTCCCAAAGTAAAAGTCTGGGATTTGGTCTTTTTTTTTTCTTTTTTCTTTTTCTCAGGAACATGAATAGTTTTATACAATTTTGGCATAAATTCTCCTTTAGTTCTTCAAAGGCCATTTGGTAAGAGCTATTCCAGTCAGTGGATTTTAGAGTCCAATCCTTTGGTAAGTCTGACAATAAAGTTGCATTTTCAGAAAATTCAGGAATGCACTTTCGATAGTATTCAGCTAATTTCAAAAAGGCTGTCACGTGAGTCTTGGTAGTATGAGACGAAGAATCCTTTTTGACTCGAACTTTCATTTAACTGGGAGTTCTCAATCTCTGGCCCACTAAATGTTCAGAAATTTTCACATGAGCTCGAGTAGGTTGACATTTAGAAGGTTTAATGTGCAACTTAGTAGTACTTATCTTGAAGGAAATGTCATTTAGCTGTTTTACAGGATTTTTCCTTGTTTTAGGAAAATTGGCTACTTTCTCACTATATGGCACTGGACACCTTTCACTGTCATTCAATGAATTTGCCATTAGTTGACTAGAATCTTTTGGTACATTATTCATGGGCTTGAATGTACTCAAGGTAGTCACAGAAAGCATTTCTTTCAAATAATTTTGTTCCTTTAATTGTTTTTCATAAATTAAGCATTTTTCAGATAATTGCATAAGATCTACTTTATTTTTCTGCAATTCAGCTGTCAACTGATCCAATTTAGCATTAGAAATTTTTTCTTTCTCTTCAAGAATATTAAACAGGTAATCTAATTTAGAATTAATTATACTAATTTCATTTCTTTCTTCAACAAGCTTTTCATTTTCTTTACCTTTTATTCTAAAGAGTTCTTCTTTCATTATGTTAATTTCATTAGACAGCTTAAGATTTTCAATTTTAAAATTTTCCAGATCTTGTTTGTAATTATTCTTTTGAACATTCAGAATTTCTAACTGATTTAGATAATTCTTCTTTTCACTTAGTGAATCAAGACGAAGAGTTTTTAACTGATTTTCAAACTTTTCTTTCTCTTGAATTTCTTCATTTATCTTCTTTTCATATTCTAAGCATTTTTTTATTCAGATAAGCCTCTATTTCTGCTTTTAGTTTTTCCATCACAAAATTAGAGACTTCATTTTTCTGTTTAAGGTCTTTTAAGGCATTATTTAGTTCCGAAATATTTTTCGTAGTATGTTCCAACTCTTCAATAAGTTTTTTATTTTCAAGAAACAGTTCTTGTTCTTTAATTTTCTTTTCTCCCATCTCCCCTTTCAAACATATAATTTCATTTAACAATCTGAAATTTTCAATTTTGAGATGGTCAAAATTTATTTTATCTTTAAGAACAACTTCATTTTCTATTTTATTTTTATTTTCTTTTATATCCTGCAGTTCTTCAACAAACACTTTTGGAGAGGTTTTATTGAGTTCTGGCCATGAAAATTCTGGCAGGATTTCTTCAGTTTTCTTTTCATCTTCAGATTTGCTCTCAATCAACTTTTGGTCAAAATGAGCAACATCTTTATTTTGAAATATTTTCTCCATTCTTACAAATTTCTTAGGATTTCTTGTTTGTACTGATTTTAGCTTATGCTCTTGTACATTTTCTTTTGATTTCCAATCTTTGAACATTGCAGCAGTTTTATTTCCTAACAAATACTTGTCACCATAAAAAGAATTTTGTAGGACAGCTGCTTTAGTTTTTATATGTCCCATTTTACAATCTAATTCAATTTCTGCAAGTGGTAAACAGACAGGGTCCAATTCTAATGGATTTCTAATATACACTTTCTCATTTGTGTACATATGTGGTTTCACGTACTTGCTGCTGATCAGATCACATGAAGCACCCGTGTCTCGAATTATTTTCATCTCAACACCATTCACTTTACCTAAACTAGTATAAGGTGTCATTGATTCATCAGAACCTGCCTCAGTTATAATATGTGAGATAAATTCTTCATTTTTCTTTAATTTATCACACTGAGGTCTAAGATGATTAGTAGAACCACATTCATAGCAACGAGCAATTTTTCTTTTATCAAACTCTTTAATTCTTTGATTTTCTTGGGATGTTTCGGATTTTGAAAGAAATTTCGACTTAACATCTTTGTTATTATCGTTAGACTTATCATCACAAAAGTTTCCACTTTGGTTACGAAAGCTGGAAAAGTTCTTTTTGGGCAAATCCCTCCTTTTAAAACTTTCTCTTATGCTTTCAAATTCATCTAATTTTTCAGCTAAGTCTAAAGGTGTTGTAAAGGTAAGCCAGTTATCTAAAAACTGTTCTCTCACATCAGCAGGCACTCGAAACTTCAACTGCTCAGTCACTATTAAATCTTTTAGCTGTTGAAAATTCTCTATCTTTAATTCGGTAATCCACTCCGTAAAATAACTAGAAAGCTCTTGAGCATAATTTCTCCAAGATCTTTCGGACGATTTGTGGTGCTTATAAAAACATTGTTTCAATTTTTCACTATTTAATTTATATTTTCTCATAATGATATTTTTAACAAAATCATAATTTGTCGCATCGGTTGGCGACTCTCTGGCCAACATATTGGAAAGTTCTGGCGGTAAAACTGCTAACAGGTAGGCCACCCAATCCTTTTTTGGAACTCGTGCCATCTCCGCTCTTCTTTCAAAATTTATTAAATATAAACCCATTTCATCATGTTTTTCATCAAATCTTGGGGTAATTTGGGTTAACTGTATTCTTGGAACCGATTCAATCACCCTTTCTGGTTCTAATAATCTTTCAGGATTTTTTTTTGAAATTTCCAATTTCTTTAATTCAAGTTCATATTGTTGAGTTTCTCGGGTCCTTCTTTCCTCTCTTTCTTCTTGTCTTAGTCTCTCTTCTTCTTGTAGTTTTTTATCTTCAAGAAGCATTTCCAATATTAATTTTACTTCTTCCTCATTATAGGACTTGCTAGATAAAATTAATTTCTTGATGTCAATAACTCTACTGGAAGTATCTACTTCGACACCGATTTCCTCACAAATTTGAAACAATTCATGTTTTCGAGCTTTAGCTAAAAATGCCATGTTTCAAAACCCCAAACAAAACCAGAATGCTCTCAAAACGATAATAAAATATAAACAAATAAAATAATTAGAAAAATTATTATTATTATTTTTACTATTACCCCCCCTTTTTTTTTTTTTTTTTTTCAAAAATCAATCAAACACACAAATAAAACAAGATATTGAGGGTAATTAACCTTTGTAATTAATTAAAAAATAATAATATCCAACCCAATTAATGGTATCTGTAATTACGAAAAATAATTTATTTTTCTTTTTTTAAGAGAACACTTTTATATATGTATATATATATATTTCTTTCATAAAAAAAAACCACGTGTACAGTACTTTTCTTCTTAAAGAACAGAATACATGAACATTTTTAATCACACAAATTTCTTTTATTAAATAAATCATATATTCAAAAATAATATTCAAAATAATATTTTAAACCAAGTATGTTCTCATTTCTTACACAAGCATTATTTCAATTCAAAACAGAAATAAATTAATTTATTTGCAAAACTATTTGATTCTTTTTGCACACATATTTCTCATGAAACAGAATAATTAATATTTTTTTTCAAACCAAAAAAAATAAACAATAGTTTCGTTTTCAAATCGAAACTCTTTTGCTTTATCAAAAAAAGAGCAATTTCAACCAAATTAGATTTAAATAACATAAATTACCATAGTCATTAATATTAATAACTAAAATGAACATCTAATCATTAAACATTTCACTAAAATCAAAACGAAACCAAAATGTTTTATTCCAAACCAAAACAGATTCATTTTACATGAAATCAAAACTAAATTCTTTTCTATCTCTATCCCTCATTCACTATATATATTTTTTTTTGTATTATTTAGCAAAGAAATACCAAATCAGTAAAAAGAGACAGAAAGAAAAATAAATCCAATAAAATATCAGAAATAAAAATGACCTGAAATGCACATTAATATGAATCATTCAACATTTTTATTCTTTTTAATTCGATAATAAATACATTCTTTATTTTTATTTTTTTCTCAAAGCTCTAAACCACAGATTACTAAACAAGAATATTTATTCTTCCATAAAATACAGAACAGGTACTTTATTTAAATCTGTTCTCAAAATTTGCAATTCCGTTTAAAACCGAAATTCCCTGCAAAACGTAGTAACATTTAGTTACTCTATAGTAAGTTTCTTTTTTTTTTTCTTTTATTATTATTATTAGGAATATACCATCAAACATAAGAAAAAAATATATATATATTTATTTTTCACTGATTCATCAACCTTATTTATTTTGTTTCGAAACACATCGACAAAAAAACGAAAGATTTCCTTCTTTTTTATTTCTTTTAAACAACGGATGAATCAGGTTTAATAATACATATTTTTCTCTACAATAATAATTTATCTTAAAATAATACTTTTACTAAATGAATAGGGATAAGCAGTGCTATATGATTCATGATTTAAATACATAATCTGAATTAAAGTACCTTTTTAAAAAAAGAATATTTTCTCACGTTCTAATACAAGGACTGAGGTATTTATTATATTATTTTTAAATCAAGGCACTGTTTCTTACATAAAGGCACTTACCGCTTTAGTAGCGTATCTTTGTAGCGTCGGACGTATCCCATTAGCTGCCACCATAACACTAGTCTGTGATGTATCGTAGGCTTGAAATCATCAAGAGAAGATTGCTTTTCTTTAGAGAAATATTTTTTTTATTTCTCATTTACAAACACTGTACGACAAAAACACACATACATAAAAGGTAAACGAAAACACGTAACACATATTGCAAAAATGGTCGATAATCTTTGGACCCAAAATAATAAACATGAACGGCACTCAAGCCAGGCACCCGCTATTCTCGGCGTTGCATCATTCCCTTCTAAAACCAAACTAAAAACTTAAAGTCTCTCTTCAATTCGAAAGTCTTTTCACCGTGCTGAACAAACAGCGCCCTCTCGTGAGTCTTAAAGTCATTAGTCTGAAATCATTACAATGCCATTGACATTTATGCATACCAACGTCACATATAGAGTCATATACGAGTATGAAACTAGTTTTTTTAATACTGTTTCCGCAAAATAGAGGCGGGCCTTCATTTCTTTTGGAATTCTTTCCCAATCTCTTGGCTGCAGAGTGATAATTTTATTTAAAAAAATAAGCCAATTTGTATAATAAACAAATACGAATATGCGAACTAGTTTTCTTAATATTGTTTGTGCAATATGGAGGCGGGGCTTCATTTTTTTATGGAATTTTTTCACAATCTGTCGTCTGCATTGCGATAATTTTATAAAAATTAGCCAATTTGTATGATAAACGTCGAAATGTTCCTTAGAAAACAATTAGAATAACATAAAGGTAAATTAAAATAGTTTTTCGTCAAAATGTATAGAGATATTGACTCACAGATGATACAACTTATAACAAATGACGCCCCCCTAACAGCAGAAAAAAATGAAATATCACTGTAACTCAAAAAATAATGTTATGAACGAGCTGTAAATTTGGAAACCCATGTTTTTGATGATGCCCTTTCTATTCGTGCAAAAATTAACATAGGTCATAATTCATAATTTTTTCAAATATGAATTTATTAATAATTTTCATAATTCAAAAAATGATTTTTTAGCGAAAATTTGCATGGAGTATGTTTGGGTCACTTCATTCTAACGAATAAAAAAACCACAATTTAAATATCATAATTATTTCGGAAGATATGATTTAATGTTTGTCACATTCATTTAACATTAGCATCCCCAAACTTTGACAGTTTATAACTCTATGAAAAATTGAGCGAAATATATAAACTATACCATTTTCCGTGATGATTTGATCCAAAGTATTCGAATAAGTTATAAAAAAAGGGGGGTTACCATTAAAAAAAAAAATGAAGTTGATGTCTGTTTTAACATGTAGACGACCCCCTAAGTAAAATCTAACTATAATATTATAAACTAGACGTTATTACAAACTGATCGGTACCAGTCGCATGTTTCTACGATAATTTATGGCGAAATTAGGTTGGGGGGGGGCGTTTTTTTTATGGGTGACTGTACAGTCACCAAAAAAAAAAAAAAAAAAGAAGAAGAAAAAAAAGAAAAAAACGCCACCCCCACTAATTTCGCCATAAATTGTCGTAGAAACATGTGGTTGGTACCAATCGATTTGTAATAACGTCTAGTTTATAATGGTATAGTTACTTTTTGCTTAGGGGGTCGTCTACATATTAAAACTGGCATCCACTTCATTTTTTTCAATGGTAACCTAATTTTTTATATTTTATTTGAATTCTTTGGATCAAATCATCCCGGAAAGTGGTATAATTTATATATTTTGCTCATCTTTTCATGGAGTTATAAGCTGTCAAATTTGGGGATGCTAATTTTAAATGAATGTGACAAACATTCATTCATATCTTCCGAAAAAATTAGTATATTCAAATTCTGTTTTTTTTTTTTTTTTTTTTTTTTTCTTATGCGTTAGAATGAAGTGACCCAAACATATTCCAAGCATATTTTCGATAGAAAAACATTTTTTGAATTATGAAAATTATTATAAAATTCATATTTGAAAAAATTATGAATTATGACATATGTTAGTTTTCGCACGAATAGAAAGGGCATCATAAAAAACATGGGTTTCCAAATTTACCCCTCGTTCCTAACATTATTTTTTGAGTTACAGTGATATTTCATTTTTTACTGCTGTTAGGGGGGCGTCACTTGTTTTATTTTGTATCCTCTGCAAGTCAATATCTCTATACATTTTGACAAAAAACTATTTTAATTTACCTTTATGTAATTCTAATTGTTTTCTAAGGAACATTTTGATGTTTATTATAAAAATTGGCTTATTTTTTATAACATTATCGCAATGCAGGCAAGAGATTGGGAAAGAATTCCAAAAGAAATGAAGCCCCGCCTCTATATTACGGATACAGTATTAAAAAAAACTAGTTTGCATACTCGTTTATGACTCTATATGTGACGCTGGTATGCATAAATGTCAATGGCATTTACTACATTGAATTCCGAAGCCAAAATTTAAATTATTTAATTAGAAGTATGTAAAATAATTTTGTTTTATAATGAAAAGTTTTAGAAAAATTGTGTAAAGGCGTGGCTTCCGTTGCAAAAAGGAGTTTACTTGATTCTGATATGTTAAGTTTTTGTTCTTAAATATTACATAACATTTCCTAGTTTCTCACTGCTAAAATTCTGTTTTATCCCTGTTGTCGTTTTTTTTTTTTTTTCTTTTTTTTTCTTTTACTTGCATATTCTAGGATTCGTGCACGTCAAGTTAAATGTCATAATTTAGAAAACGGGGTAAGACAAGGTTACGCAGTGAACAATACATTTTTTTCCTTTTTTTAAATTAATATAATTATTATTTATTATTTTTACCAGATTTCTTAAAACAAATTTTCTGTATGAATCTTGTGACATTTTCGCCTTTGTAATAAATTATTAATTTTTTATTAAATGTTTTTTTAATACTGAATAATATAATGGAAAATAGTTTTTTTTTTTTTTTTTTTTTTTTTTTTTTTTTTAAGTTTTTAAAATCTATTATTGAAACAAAGCACAATATTATTTATTTTCGATTATTCTAATCTCTGCGTAAAACTGGCGTCAGATTTATTATGGAAAAAGAATTTAAAACAAAGTAATATGCGTTATTACTTTTAATGCTAAGTTTATACGTGACATCTAAGTTTTAATTTTGTGTCACGTATAAAGACGTGATGTATTACTTTAAATAGAAATGATTTTGATAGAAATGATTATGAATAGAAATGATTATTTATCTCCTATTTTATTGAATATTAAACACTCTCGTGACAGCATGTGTTTGTCTTTTAGATAGAGTGTTCCGCCTGTGGGCGTTATTCATTCAAACTACATTATATCAGAACGAGGTTGTCTATATCCATATTTATTTTACAAATGAATATACATAATTATTATACTCTTTCTACTGAAAATATTTGTATTCATACTATTTTGTTTATATAAATATGAATATAAGGAATATTCTTAAGAAATATAGTAACACACAAATTGTGAGTTACTATATTATATTATATATTCTTGGTTTGTACGCCTAAAATTAAATGTAAAAGTTTATAGTAATCCTTTCATGCGGTTCTTACTGTATAAAATAAAAAATATACCCAACAGAAGTATATAATTCCTTTTTTAAATATTCAACACTTTTTTTTAATCTGGAATTAATGTTATTGTCATTATAACCTTTCTTGTTGCTGAATGTTATAATTTTCTGCTTTTTATTTTTATATACAATTACTTTCTGATTACTTATTTATCCTCTTTCCATTTATTTCCTTTATACAAATATTAATCTTTAAAAATTAGAATGTTTAGATTTTAAGGATCATTTAAAATTGGTATTGTTAGGTGTTTGGGGATTGATGAATCCTATCATAAATTTAGAAGTAGAGTTAGAACCTTGAAATCTGATATTTTTATGTTTATGGGAATTGGAATCTCTTGTGGGTATTTTCTAAAAAATAAAATTATTAGGGGAACAGTTAGGGGTTGGGGGTCAACATGTTTAATAGGAATAAAGCCTTGAAAATTGGTATTACTAGGTTTTGGTGTGAGAAATCTATTACAGATACTTTAGAAAGAATAAAATTATTAGGGGCAAAAGGGGGAGGACAAAAAAAAAAAAAAAAAAAGGCGGTACTAAAAAGTGTCCGTTTCATAATGAGATGGTTTACAAGTATGCTATACATCACAGCTGCCAATATATTAATTTATTCCGAAGTGTTCGATGCCTGTTACTAGTGCACTCTTGGTCCAGAATAAATCCCAGATATTTGGTATGCTTCTCATAAGTGAGACTCTGTCCCTCCAACTTCAGTTGTGGTTGATAATTATATAAATGCTTGTTGGTTGTGAAGAAGGTGGCAATTGATTTGCGGGGATTAAAACTGATTTTATGTTCCTTGGCAAAGTTGGAAACAGCTACAAGAGAATTATTAAGTCTCGATTCAATATCATTAATATTGTTTCCCGAGCACCACAGTACAATGCCGTCTGCAAACAGTCCCATCCTAACTCTGGCAGAAGTCAGTTTTTCAATACCAGATATAAACATGGTGAAAAGAGTAGGGCTAAGCACTGAACCCTGAGGAACACCTTGGCTGAGCTTAAATGGTCCTGAAAGAGACTTGTTAACCTTCACCTTGATAGATCTGTGTTGTAGAAAGTCTGAGATCCACGTTAAAGCATTGCCACTGATTTTGAAATAATCGTGAAGTTTGACAATCAGTTTATCCTTCCAAACTCTATCGAAGGCTTTCGTGAGGTCCAGTAAAGCGGCCACGGTGTGGTGAGTGGGTTTGAGATTCTGGGTATCCCTAATGGATTGACAGAAATATAAAATTTGGTCTGTAGTACTGTGCCCCTTTCTAAAGCCGTATTGCTCACTGGGCAATAGATTGTTTTTATCCAGGTAATATTGTACTCTTATTAAAATCATTTTCTCCATGATTTTACAAGGCATGTTAGTCAGAGCAATAGGACGAAAATCCTCAGGAGAACAAGTCTTCTTGCCAGGTTTTTTGATTGGGATGATGGTGGCTCTTTTCCATTCAGTGGGCAGTCGACCCTTAATCCAAGATTGGTTGAATATGTCAAGAATTCTGTTTTTCCCTTTCTGACCAAGATTTTCAAGCATTTGTCCATGAAGGCCATCAGGGCCAGGAGTTTTACTCAGATCCAGGAATGCCATTGCACAGAGTAATTCCTGTTGGGAGAAGGGTTTGGTCAAAATCGAGTCACCACTATCAGAAGTGCGACAGCCATGAATGATATTTCTAGCTTTAAATAAAGTTGGTCGATTATCACTTGTGAAATCAAGTCTACTAATCATTTGGTAATGGGCAGCTAAACCATTAGCTGCTGATTTGTCATCAGGGAAGACCTGTCCAAATGTGTCTTTCACGGAGTTACATTCTTCATATTGCTCTTGCTCTTTGTTAATGCCTTTAATAATTTCCAAAGTTTTGAATTTGTAGTCCTTGCATCTAATGTGTTGCACATTTCCATCCACCTTGATCTCTTCTGGTGGGCATATTTCGACTTTATTTCGGCATTAATTTGATTTATCTCTGTTCTTGCACTGTTCCCTCTTTCACTTAGAGTATCTAACAAGAGTTTTCTCTTTTCGAGGAGGGGTTTAATGGCAGAAGAGTTATGTGTGTAAAAAGGTATATAACGTTTTACATTGCCTCTAGGAATATTTAGCTTAGAACCATCCCAGAACATCTTAGACAATTGACCTTGGAAAACCTAAGCCACATTCCTAATAATGCCATTAAAATCTTCACCGACGGTAGTAAAATTGACAACCTAGCAGGTAGTGGCATATATATTGAAACCCCTCACGCCAACTTGACTCTTTCTCATCGTAATCCAAATTACTGCTCTGTCTTTAGAAGTGAATTGATTGCAATAGACCTGGGACTAGAAGCTTTTCTCTCTGAAGAGGATTATGGTGACCTATGGATCTTGACTGATAGCCGCAGTTCTCTTCACCATCTTAGTAATTGGATTCTTGTGGGCGACAAGGTCAGCACCTCTATACTGCTTAAATTAAAGCTCATTTCACAAAACCATGACGTTCATTTGCAATGGATACCTTCACACGTGAATCTCCACGGGAATGAAATGGCTGATAATCTTGCTAAGGAGGGTTGCAGGATTTCTTCAACTCCCTCCTCCGCACTTACTTTTCAGGAGTTATACTCCCGGGAAAATTTAAAAATCTCGGAGGAGTGGAAAACTCCCCCCACCCATATTTGGTACAAAGGCTCAAAACCGGGTTTGTCCCTTGACCTCCCGTGTGACAGACGTACCCGAACTGTACTGTCAAGACTCGCTAGCGGTCACATCAAGTGCCTCACTTTCATCGAGGGCAGGAAAACTTTCGCCACCTGCACCAAGTGCCAAAATCATCAGGCTTCTCCTGAGCACCTTTTGGATTGCATGGGACTCTCTAAGGAGGATCTTTTCATCAATCCTCTTCTGGTCTTTGACTTTCTAACTGTCAACGAACTCGTGGATCTTGCCTGACTCCGTCAGACAAAGAGGATAAGCAACAACAACAACAACAATTCCGAAGTAATTTTTGCCCCGCCTCTAATTCGTGCCACTTACTTTTTAAAAGTATTTAGTCTTATTTTATCGAAATTTTGTATTGAAGAAACTTTTTCTATAAAGAAAGTGGTGCGGAATAAAGGCGGGGCTAAAAGTACTCCGGAATAAATTAAAATATTGGCAGCTATGCTATATATTCTTATATATATACATATTTACTAACAACATAATATTCCGAAGTATTCTTAGTTTTGTCTTTATTTCACATCACATATTTTTTAGGAGCAATTTTTTTTCTTATTTTATAGAAGTTATATACTGAAGAAAATTTTTCTGTAAATAAAGTGGTGCCTAATAAAAACAAAACTAAAAATACTCCGGAATAAATTTAAATGTTGGCAGATATATAATATATATATATATATATATATATATATATAAGCAAAGTAACTAAAGCCAAATGAAAAATTAATCCCAAAACACACGGGGACCTTCATCAGGGGGGGGGGGTGAACCCTGATGAAGGCCCCCATGTGTTTTGGGATTAATTTTTCATCTCGCTTTAGTTGTTTTGCTTATTTATTATAGTTTTATATTTCCTTTTGCTGCATTTGCGCAAGTTTTACTCGATCTTATATTTAAATTTTATCTTATATCTTATATATTTATGTATATATTTATTTATATATATAATAACATATAATATCTATTTCATTAGAGTATCCTGAATTACATGCCGTCATTGGCTCTACAGTTTATCTGCCTTGTAGTTTAAGTCCGCCTTCAACAGATGATGCAATTTTACTAATTCTGTGGTACAGGTTGGACTTACCTAACCCAATTTACACACTGGACACCAGAAGTGTTCCTGAAGCAAAGCATTTTTCAAGTAAAGTCCTTGGATCAAGGGCATACTTCAATATAAGCAGAAGAAGTACAGCTCATTTGAAGATAGATCCTGTAGAAGAAGATGATGAAGGAGAATACAGATGTAGAATAGATTATAAAAGAGGGCGGACTCTAAACAGACTGGTAAAGCTCAACGTCATTGGTAAGAACAGAATTTTTTTTTTCTCACTATTATTTTGCTTAATATTTGAAATATTAAAATTAATATACTTAGGAGGATAAACAAAATTGTCAAATTTAGAACTTTCTGGCTAACAGAAAATTTCAATAGATTATATATATATATATATATATATATATATATATATATATATATATATATATTTGTAAAAGTTTTAAATGCACTAAAAATTGGCAACTATAAGTATAAATAGTTTTAGTGTTTCATTGCCAAACATGGACACGGTTACCAAAAATTACAATAATAATAATAATAATAATAATAATAATAATAATAATAATAATACATGACAAAAGCGTTTTCTTTTTTGAATTATCGATAAATATTGTTAATTAAAAATGAAAAATTCTTTTTTTTTTTTTTTTCTTTTTTGAGGTTTTTATGTTCAAGTTTGTTTCAATACTCTTTAAATTTAAGGTAACCATTCAAAAATTTACGCGAAATTTTTGAACGAAAAAAAAATTTCAATTTTCTGTGCAAAAAGGAAGAAATGATTTTTCAAACTGATTGAGCCATTTTTTTTTTTTTTTTTTTTTTTTTTTTTTTTCTAAATAATCATTATATATTAAATATTTATTAACTTTGAAGAGAAAAATATATGGATAAAATTTACATATAGATAACATATAATAATAATAATAATAATAATAATAATAATAAAGAGATAAAAAAAAATGGAAAATAAAACTTAAATATTCTCTTAAAAACTAATAATTTAAACGCAAGATGGAAAAATACTTATCAACGCGTGACTAATTATTAAGGTTTGTTCAGATATCTATAATAATCAATAATCGTTGATTGTATAAAAAGAAATAACAGTCTGGAAATAATTGCAAGACAGTTTTTTTATTATTATTATTTATTTATTTTATTTTTTAATAGTTAATGATCGTTAAACGTAATATAATTTTGTATATTTTGCACATTTTTATGATACAAAACACTAGTGTTGCCAGATCTGGCGAATTTGGTTTTAATAATCACCAATAATTTTGAGAAGTGATATTTGATATACGAAATAGACTATCAGTCTTCAAAGTGATCAGGCAAACGTTACAATTAAAAATTAATGGTGATTATTAAATAACAATCCCGCCATATCTGGCAACACTGCAAAACACACTCTGAAAAATATGTATTGTAAATGTTATATTTATCTTTTATTTTAATATTTTTCAGCGTTCTTTGAAGATATCATCCTTTTTAAAAAGCAAAAGACATTTTATGCTATTTTGCATCGTCTGCTGTTTGCATATAATAATAAAATAATTATTATGCACACATGCAACATTTTAACTTATTACGAGTATTATCAGTACTCAACTTTTTTCCATGTCATTTTTCCATGTACGACAGGACTATTCATTTCAACCTGGCATTTTGCGTCGTTACCAATTTATAGTGTTCTATTTCGAAAACAGCTGAGCGACTTTGCGCAAGCCCATATTTATAGTCAGAATTCTTTCACAATCTCTCGCCTGCATTGCGGTAATTTTGCAAAAATAAGCCAAATTGTATAATAAACATCGAAATGTTGCTTTGAAAAAAAAAAAAAAAATAATAATGATAATAATAAAATAAAATAAAATAAAAGAACAACGAAAATGTAAATAACAATAGGTTTCCGTCAGATTATATACAGATATTTATTTACAGATGATACAAATTTTAACAAGTGATGGTCCCCTAACAGTAACAAGATATAAAATATCACTGTAACTCGAAAAATAATGTTTGAAACGAGCTGTAAATTTGAAAACCCATATTTTTGATGATGCTCGTTCTGTTAGTGCAAAAATTAATATAGGTTACAATTCATATTTTTTTCGCATATGAATTTATTAATAATTTTCAAAATTCAGAAAATGTTTTTTTTTTAAATCAAAAATATGCATGGAAAATGTTTGGGTCACTTTATTCTAACGTATATATATATATATATATATATAACAGAATTTAAATATCTTAATTATTTTGGAAGATATGAATTAATGTTTGCCAAATTCATTTAACATTAGCATCCCCATACTTTGAAAGCTTATAACTCTATGAAAAATTGAGCAAAATATATAAACTAACATTTTTCGCGATGATTTGATCCAAGTAAATCAAATAAATAACCAAAAAATGCGGATTGCTACTGAAAGAAAAAAAAAAAGAAGTCGGTGCCAGTTTTAATATGTAGACTTTTCCCTAAGCAAAATATAATTATGCCATTATAAACTAGACTAGTGCTGGACGATATCAGATGTTAAATATCGCGATATATCACCAAGTTAATATTGATATTTGTGATATATTGCGATATTTCTTACAAGACAGGAAAAAATAGACATTTGTTATTTTTTAAAGACATATGCACACGAATTTTAAAGTATACAAGTATAGAGTGTTTTCCATGTATTTTCTGGTATATTACTACCATAACTTTATCATAAAAAAAAAAAAAAAAAGCATAAAAAGTAAATTAATGTTTTGTGTTTCTTATAACTTATACTATCGCTTTTTAGTATACCTCTGAATATTTTATCCTCTATTCTTCCCATTTTAAGCTTTAATTATTTTTAAATCATATTTTAACACAGCTAATATGTGATCTGTGTTTTATTTTTACCAAGTATATCAAAATTCATAATTCTACTAAAAATAAAGCTTAAGAAAAATTGTCTTAAGATGTAGGTATTAAATAAAAATGAAAATCATTTTAAATAGTTCAGAATTGCCATTAAATACGCCTTTTTTGATCGTAGAGAGTAATACTTTTTACTTAAAACTCTTATATGCATCCTAAATGTCAGTTACTTGTCATTTTTATTTTTGTATCTGCTTACCAAATCATTACAATATCTTTTAAATATATATGTTCAATTCACATATAGTTTCACAATAACTGGAATTTGAATTATATCTTATATATATATATGTGTGTGTGTGTGTGTGTGTGTGTGTGTGTATGTATACATTGTCAGTATAAAAATTATATTATTTAACCAATTTTATTTAACATGTACGGCTTTAAAAAATAAATAAATAAATAAATGGAAAGAGAAAAAATAAATGCTACTTAAAAAAAGTAATAAACTATTCAATATTATATAATTCTATAAAGAAACTGTCACTGTAAAATTACTGAAGATAAAACTTTATTTTACATCAGTTAGATAGCACCCTTTCTCCCTTCCCATGTTATCCAACGGGATTTTTGTCGCTTCGTTTTATAAAAATATTTTATTCAAAAATGAACTTTTTCGAATTCTGTTTTTTGAATATTACTCTTTGAACAGGTCGTCTTTTAGCTTAGTGAGCAATTTTTCGAAATAAATAAATAAATAAATAAATAAATAAAATAATAATAATAAATAAAATAAATAAATAAAATAATAATAAATAAATAAATAAATAAATAAAATAAATATTTTACTTAGAGATCCACACTTAGAGTCCATAATTTACTTATTGAAATAAAATATTTAAATTATTTTTTTTTTTTCGAAAAATTGCTCACTAAGCTAAAAGGCGACCCGTTCAAAGAGTAATATTCAAAAAACAGAATTTGAAAAACTTCATTTTTGAATGAGATATTTTTATAAAACGAAGCAACAAAAATCCCGTTAGGTAACATGGGAAAGGAGAAAGGGAGCTATCTGACTGATGTACAGCTTTAATAAAAAAATATTTTACCGAAATATTTAATAATAATAAAATATTATTAAAAAATTGCATTCTATAATTGCTTATATTTTCAGAAGTTTTTTATTAAACGCTAAGAAAATTTGCAAAAAATATCTTCTAGTAGATATCACAGTTCGGCTTTGATGATCTTTGTTAAACACATGTTGAAGCTCGCATGTCATTGGCCAGAAAATATCGACACTTTGAAATAGACCGATATCAATGAACCAACAGCAGGAAAGGAGCTAAAACAAAAGATATTGTTTTCATTCGTCATAATGAGCGTTTGTTTTTGTATCGCCTTGCCTGTGGTTTTTCATCACCTGCGATATGCATGAATGTACAGTGGGAAGTCAATATCGCGTGATAGATCAGAACTCATAGTAGATATCTCGGATAGGGATATATCGTTTCAACTAACATCAAATGTATTTCCTAGTAAACACACCTGCTGATTATAGGTATGAATATGCATTAATAGTGAATGGATTGTGATATTGGAGTATGTCTGTGGCTGATGGATGAATTTCTTCTGAAGGGGTAGAACCGTGACCTTGAACAAAGTCAGCTTATTCACGCGATAATCAAAGCAGATGGCTTTCAATAAATACTGGTTTATTTTTTTTATTATGCGGTGGCCTTTTTTAAAGCAGTGATGTTTAGATTTGAGGTTATGAAGGATGAGGAAGTATATGTATTGCAATAGAGATCGTTTGGCGTGGGGTTATTTTTTCTAGTTTATCAGTGAGTAATTAGAAGAAAGTTGAGAATGGGTATTAGAATAAGATATTCGGCGCTTTTTTTCTTCGGGTCTCGTTCGCTGTTGTATGTTGGCTGATCGGATTTCGTTCGCTCGAGTTTCGTTCACTCGGGTGTGCACTAGGCAATATCGTTAAAGGGATATATCGGCGAAGCTAGATCTTAAATATTGTTATCGGGAGATTAAAAAAATATCGATACTTGGGGATATATTGATAAATAATCCAGCCCTAAACTAGACGTTATTACAAATCGATCGGTACCAGCCGCATGTTTCTACTATAATTTACGGCGAAATTAGGTAGGGAGGTGGCGTGTTTTTTTTTTTTTTTTTTTTTTTTTTTTTTTGCTTACTATACATTTGGAGATAATTACACTAATAATATAATAGTGTGAAAAAAAAGAGCGTGTACTAAAAATCTTCCGTTTCATAATCAATCCTTTTCGCGACCGCATGTTTTTGCCTTTTTGACGGTAAGCTCCACCTGTGGGCGTTATTCTTTTACATTTCATTATTTTAAACAATGTTTACTGTATTCTTATTTATAATATAAATAAATATACGCTATAATTATACTCTTCCTAATCAAAGTATTTGTATCCATAATGCATTGATTGCACAAAAGTATTTATTGGGTATATTGTTATGAAATAATGTAACCTGTGTAACCTAAAGAGACGCCCACTAGCGGAGTTACAGATTTTCAAATGACGTGAATTCACGTCAGCAGTCGTGAAAGTGTTAAGATGTTGGCAGGCATGCGTTTATTAATGAGATGGTTGGCAGTTATGTTAATGTTTTCAAAAAGCAGGACTCCTATCACATTTTGAAACTCCCTTTATCAGCTAAAATTAGTAATTGAGTTTTCATTATATTTATAGAGTTTATTTATTACATAGACGATGATTCATGTTTATCTGTATGATAATATTATTTTATGCATTCATTTATATTTTGATTTTGAAAAAAAATGTTAATATAGAAGTTATTTTTATTAAACATAAGAGGAGTAGGAGTTCATCCTTCAAAATTCAGTACACCAGTATAAAATGTATTTATTTTACAAAGAAATGAAAAAAAAAAAAAAAAAAAAAGTATTTAATAAAAAAAAAAAAAAAAAAAAAAATGAAAAAGGCATGCACTTCATGCTTAGTATCCAATTATGTATCCAGAAGAAGCTTAACGTGTTTTTTTGTTTCCACTGTTTTGTAAAATTAACACATTTTGTAGGAATGTTTTACACATGATGGAAAATAAATTCAGCTTTTATTTAATTACAATAATTTCGTTATTAACTTTTGTTTATAATAAAAAAATAAATGAATTCATATCTTAATATTATGATACAGAAAAACACAAATTGTTGCCTATATAATAAATAAATTTTAAATTAATACACATAAGTATGATGAAAAGTAAATTACTAATAGGAGTTGGTAAGGTACCGTAATTTCTGGTAGATAACCCGCAGGTAAGATGTGTCATTTCTCCACCAGAAATTTTATTTAATAGAGAAATCTATACTTTTTCGAAAGAAGAGCTCGTACAAATATACATTTATTTATGAATTGAAATTCCTGGTGCAAAACTAGATTATGTAACCTGCGGGGTATCTACCAGAAATTACGGTAACTTTCAAAACATGATGGGAAGAGTTTCGCTTATTGAAAACGTGAAAACGAATGGTGTAACCAAACAAAGAATTATTGCACGATTATTAGAAAGCTACTGAAATAAGTCGACGTTTTGTAAATTTTAGGTATTGTAGCTAGAACGGCTTTTGCGAAATCGTCGATTTGGCGGGCATTTGTTTTGCATATTTTTCACAGTTTCAGCAGCGCTTGCAGGGATGGAACACGGGCGCAGAACTCATACCACTATCTATATAACAAAAATTTCTACTTCTTCAGATTTTCGGATACTGTGGGATGGAAACACCTGTAACAAAAGCCACGCATCTTCCTCTGCCTGAAGATGGAACTAAATAGGTGTGAGTCCTGAAAAATCACAATTACTGCAAGTTAGAGAGGTGGAAACAACAGAGAAGGAACACCAAAACATAAATATGTAATCCTTGAATTCATAGAAACAGGAAACATAAAATAAGGAAGCTTAAGGATAGCATTACAAAATTTAATAGAAAGTTTAAGGATAGTAAGAATAATTTTGTATTTTCTAGGAGCAAATTTTTTAATTTTTATTGTCTTTTTATTTATTTATTTATTTATTTATTATTAAACAGAGAATGACAAACTTAAATACAAGACAAGACAGGGTATAATTTACGAGAAGTCAGTGCCCGAAGGCGATAGAAAAGCGAAAAAATACGTAACATAGAGTAAAACAGCAAAAAGGCTAAAGGTATGAGTTCAGAACGAGGCCCGCTTTGGATCTGCGTCTGTTCATATGATCGTTCTGGTCATACGCTGCTAGTAAGTTTAAAACTGGGTTATCTAAGGATTCTAGAGCCAAATGAAATTGTACATTTAAGTACTGAATGAAACTATTGAGAGTTGGAGTAGGAATCTCCTTATAAATGTGAAAATTTCGAGCATACAGCGGCATATCGAGTATTTGCCGAATTGTTTCGTTTTGTGCCTAAATCAGTAACTTGATATGGGATTTTGCAGCATGTGACCATGCCATATAAGTGAGAATGGATCGTAAGTAGGAAGCACGCAAGAGCATCTTATTTTTAGCATTTAATTTACTATTCCGAGCAATTATGGGCATTAACTTCGATTTAGCAGCTCGAAATTTCTTACGCGTAGTGGTAATGCGTTGTTTGAAAGTGAGTCCTTAGTCTAGAATAACTCCTAGGTATTTACAGTGCTTTGACCAAGGTAGGGGGTGGGTAGCACCGAGTTTAATTTGATACTTATCTCTAGTTGCAGGTGTCATGGCGTTTCTTCCACGTGCGAATAAAATAGCTTCAGTTTTGCCAATACTGAGAGTTATTCTCCATTTGCTGAACCATCTAACAATAATTTTAAGGTGACTGGAGATAGTCGAAATAGCATAACGCCTGTTAATGCTAGATGCAAAAATACAGGAATCGTCTGCAAAAATAGCCAATAAGGTATGTGGGTAGCGGGGCATATCATTAATATAAAGGATGAAAAGTTTAGGGCTAATTTTAGAACCCTGAGAAACTCCAAAAATGGCAAAAAAGTTCCATGAAAGAGTGCCTTTCACCTACACGTGAGGGTTTCTATAGAGTAGGTAGCTACGAATTAATTTAATAGGGGGAGGGAGGAAGTTAGTTTAAAATAAATTTAAAATAATGAGTTTAAAAATTAAGTCAGTATCACTAAATAATTAAAAACCACGTGCGAAATAACTATTTAAAAGAGTAAAATCCGCTGTAAAAGGCACGTTAAAAATATTTAAAAGAATTTTAAAAAGTTAAAAAACAGTTAGACAACATGTTTCGTGCTTATTTACTAGCACATCATCAGGTCTCGTCAGTTAATGAAAGCCACCGAGCTTTATCTTGTTGTTCTAAGAAAGGCTGCCATAGGGTTGCTAAGTCTTTACTCTGATTCGCGTTGATGCATTTATCGCCAAATTTCCAAATCATGATCTTTTCGTATATGTCTAATGTGTATTCGGTGTGGGGGGTTGCTAGAATTTTACTTTCCTCCCATTTTGGCTGGGCTTCTTTATTGTCGAGTAAAAGTTGCTTTAATGCCGTGTTTCCGTACAATGATTTAATGGAATGTTTATGTTCTTTAATCCTTTTACTCAAATTGCGCTTTGTTTTGCCAATATAATAAGATGTTATATTATTGATTGAGATGGGGATTGCATATACGCCGCCAACTTTTGTTTTTTTGTCACGATCGGATATTATCAGATTTTTCAATGTTGAGGTTTTAAATGCAATATTATATCCAATATTTAGAATTGTCGTATTATGGGATGGAAACCTTTATTAAATGAGATTGCGCCAATAAATTTACTAGTTTCGTTTCCAGTTTTTAGATTCGTATTGTTAAGCCGGTTTATTATTCTGCGTTTCAACTTATTAAATATTGTGATATTGTAACCTTGATTAAGCATAGTCTTTTTAATTAAGTTTAATTCTTTATCTGAGGAGGATTTATAGGTGCAATGTGTGAAGGCTTTATTAATTAATGGTGTAATGGCGTTGAAAAGTAGTTGTTTAGATGTGTAAGAGTTAACAGGTGCTATGGTGAGGGGGGATGTTGGTTTGTGATAAACTTCAGTCCAGATAGTACTATTATCATGATTTCTATGTATCAATACATCGAGGAACGGTATGGCTCTATCTTTTTCTTTCTCGCTCTATCTTTTTCTTTCTCAATATGTTGCATGGTTATTTCACCTCTCGGTGAAATAACCATGCAACATATTGAGAATACAGTTTTAACAAATAGCATACTTAAACCCTCCTTCTATAAGAGATATGTAGACGACATCTACATAATTTGGGAATATACACATAATAGCCTTCTAACCCTAGTAAACAATATGAACAACATTTTTGATTCTGTAAATCTCACAATCGAGAAAGAAAAAGATAGAGCCATACCGTTCCTCGATGTATTGATACATAGAAATCATGATAATAGTGCTATCTGGACTGAAGTTTATCACAAACCAACATCCCCCCTCACCATAGCACCTGTTAACTCTTACACATCTAAACAACTAATTTTCAACGCCATTACACCATTAATTAATAGAGCCTTCACACATTGCACCTATAAATCGTCCTCAGATAAAGAATTAAACTTAATTAAAAAGACTATGCTTAATCAAGGTTAAATATCACAATATTTAATAAGTTGAAACGCAGAATAATAAACCGGCTTAACAATACGAATCTAAAATCTGGAAACGAAACTAGTAGATTTATTGGCGCAATCTCATTTAATAAAGGTTTCCATCCCATAATACGACAATTTAAAAATATTGGATATAATATTGCATTTAAAACCTCAACATTGAAAAATCTGATAATATCCGATCGTGACAAAAAAAACAAAAGTTGGCGGCGTATATGCAATCCCCATCTCAATCAATAATATAACATCTTATTATATTGGCAAAACAAAGCGCAATTTGAGTAAAAGGATTAAAGAACATAAACATTCCATTAAATCATTGTACGGAAACACGGCATTAAAGCAACTTTTACTCGACAATAAAGAAGCCCAGCCAAAATGGGAGGAAAGTAAAATTCTAGCAACCCCCCACACCGAATACACATTAGACATATACGAAAAGATCATGATTTGGAAATTTGGCGATAAATGCATGAACGCGAATCAGAGTAAAGACTTAGCAACCCTATGGCAGCCTTTCTTAGAACAACAAGATAAAGCTCGGTGGCTTTCATTAACTGACGAGACCTGATGATGTGCTAGTAAATAAGCACGAAACATGTTGTCTAACTGTTTTTTAACTTTTTAAAATTCTTTTAAATATTTTTAACGTGCCTTTTACAGCGGATTTTACTCTTTTAAATAATTAAGTCAGTAGTCCAAACTTTGTCAAACGCCTTTTCGATTCAAGGAAGACTGCAGCGGTATATTGCTTCTCAATTTTGCCGGTTTTCTATTTCTTAAATAAACGATATTATAGGTAGAAAAAATTCTTAAACAAATACCGGAATAAATTCTGAGCCCGTATTCGATTCCCACGTTTATAACTCATTATTATATCTAGATATCTTAACAAAATTAATGAGGTTTTATGGAAATTTTCTTTTGCTCTTGTAAATCTGTTCTTCATTTTCATATAGAAAGTTTAGGGCCATATTCACCAACTTCTTAACACTCGGATTAAACCTCGAATCAGTGGTAATCGCTCGATTATAGGAAAATTGGTATTCTCCAACAAAAATCCGCAGTTCACCGGCTTCTTTAACACTTCGTTTTTGATCCTCGAATATCGGAGGATTAACAGAGTTAATTCTCGGATCTTTCCGTAACGCCTGCGCACTCTGCAGCGCAGCTTCTTAAACAAATAACAAACATGGCTGACGTTGACGATCTACTCTCACTAGATGATATTGAAAGCATTGGAACTATTGGAAGCATTTGAAAGAAGGAAAAGGACGGTGCATTAAATGATTTGGATTTTTTGGATAATGCGGCATTTCGATATTGCTATCGATTAAATAAAGATTCCGTGGAATCTCTAATACGAATGTTAGATAATAGGCTGTCATCTGCCACAGAAAAGAATAATGCATTAACTTCGGCAGAAAAAATTTTTAATAGCTTCAAAATTCACTTATCCATAACAATCAAAATTTTAAATCGTAGCGTAAACAGTTGTCGTTTGCGTGATTATTCTTTTTAAAAATGCTCTAAAGTAAAATTGGTTCTTAATCCGTGCATAAATAAACAAAGGCGAAGTAAACAAGAGCGAAGCGTGTATCAGTGTTGTCAATTTGCTTTCTACCCTTTCTAATATTCTAATCCGACTGATTAGTTAATTGAAGCCGAACGATGAATAAAAGCTGTCTTCGTTCTTGGCCAATCAAAACGAAGCTTTTATTTCTCTTCCAGTTAATCCTTGGATCACGTAATCGGCTGATGGTGAATACCGTAGGAATTTAATCCAGTGTTAACTTTGATTCTCGGATTTTCTGATCCATGGTTTAATCCTCGATCAATGAAGTTTGGTGAATACGGCCCTTAGAAACTTGAAAAATGAAGGATATTGTAAGATTTTTAGCTTTTTCATTGTATGAAGTACTTGAAAACGGTTGGAGATATGACACGGTTGATATACACATACTTTCCGAAATCCTAATTAATATTCCATAATATTGTTAACCCGCCCTTTTTTTCACACCAATATTTTTTAGAGTATTTTTCTATTTAATTGTAAGTGAATTTGGAGACTATCACTCTACAAATTAAATGGTGTAAATAAAAGTGCAGGGATAAGAAAACTCCGGAATATTAATTAGGATGTGCAGCTATGCATAGAACTTTATGCTCTGTATGAACTCGTCTATTATTCCTCATCCTCTGAATTTGTCGGTGCAATATGAAGTCACCCTATATATATATATATATATATATATATATATATTCCAATAAAAGTACATATCTCAAATAAAATTTATAGCTATAAAAATCCACTATATCTGTTCTTATCGTCCCAATTAGAATTAGGTATTTTCATTACAGCAACTTTACAAGAAAGTAAATACTGGAGAAAAGCATAAAGAATAGTGGCGGCTCGTGCAAATTTTCACAGGTGGGGCCCGATCCATCGTATGATGCGTAATTTAACTTTAATACTATTCATTATTCAAACATGAAAACAAATATTAATAAAATGGGATGTAAAACGAAATTTCGGTTTTTTTTTTTTTTTTTTTTTTTTTCTTTATGATGGCGAAACTTCAATTCAACACTATGGGAAACATTGCGTAAAATTATCATAAAAATTAAAGTTTTATAAATACAAATGAAAAATTCTGTAATGTTCTGATCAATGGAATATCAAAATTTAAATATCTGGAAGCTAGTAGACGGAAATTGCCAAGTTCGATACCAGATCGCTTTCGTCGACATATACATTTAGAGTTTACTATGGTTTTCTCCAAAACTCAAATAAAAAGGGCTATATAACACTTAGAAAGACTTTCTACAGAGAGTACACCACTCAGGTCTAGGGCCCTCTTTTAGTCAACTGGCTTTAACCCTAACACTGCACACTATTAAAATTTAAATTCAAATGTCTCAGAGTGTAACATTATTTAGCTTACGCTAATTATATCCCTAAATCTTTTAATTATAGAATTTCAAGTGTTATATTCATGTTTCTTATCCATTGGAATTTAGAAAGTCATGATTAATGTAATGTGGATACATATTTAAAAAAAAAAAAAAAAAGCACCATGTTTCTCACTTAATTTTAGATAATTTAAATTAACTTTCAATAAATAAAGAAATAAAATGAGCTACCATATTAAAAAAAAAAAAAAAATAAAAATAAAATAAGGAAAAAAAGAAACATTGCGATTGTTTCTATTAAATCGCATTTAAAAGAAAAATCCTTTAATAATAATAATAAATAACAGTTTTATGCAGCTATTTAATCCATTTAGCCATGCAAATCCATTAATTATTTATCTAAAAATTTTACAATTTATTTACATAAAAGTTTTAATACACTATTCTGAAGGGGGAAAAAAATCGCATATTATATTTATTTTTATCCCCCCCCCCCCTCATTTAAATTCAAAACACTTTAGTTTAAGAGGTCTTAAATTCTTATACAAGCTTTTATCTCAAAGGCTAGTCTAGAAAATATTTTTGACTATTACCAGATTTCTTTTTTTAAACTGTCATATTATAACTCTAAAAAATTCACCGAAAAATCAATGAGGGAAAAAAAAAAAAAACAAAAAAAAAACGTAATGCAGAAGTCGCCAAATATTACCCGTGGTTAACAGACAGTTTTTTACCCCTATAGTTTTGTTCCAAAGGGCAGGAATCTGCTGGCCCATCGGCGAGAAAATTACAGCGTGCTTAAACTGATAAAGCAATTAGTCCCCAAATATGTTAACCTGATCGTCTAGTAGAATAAACTGTACAAATAAACACGCCAATTTCGGGCCGAATGAAAGCGGCCCGGCCCGCTGTATTAGATAAGGAAAAGGGAAGTAGCTGTCTCTCTCTCAGTGATTAGTGATTTGTGACAGCTGGAAAAATATGTTGACAAATAAATGATAATGAAAGAAGATTAAGAAAAAGATAGACGTAGTTATTTTGTATATATGTTTTTGAACAGTTATAAAAAACAAAATTATTATTATTATTACTATTTTAATCGAGAAAAAATTTAGGTGGGGCCGCGCCCGTTGGCCCTCAATGTAGAACCGCCACTGATAAAGAGAATATATACTATATATATATATATACTGGGTGTTCCAAAAGTCCCCCCCCACCCTCCAAACTCGAAAATGAGTCAGAATTGTGAAAAATGGCAAAACACATGTTCAATTATTTCGGAGGGACCTCTTTCGGTGAAAAAAGTTCGGTGAAAAAGAGGACAACTTTAAAATTTCAAATAAGAAAGTATGTTTTGTTATACATCCCTGGAAACGTCTCTTCAAAATAATGAATTTGATATAAATAGTTTTGTCTACGATTGTTATTAAAGGACATACATGGGTTTTTAGACTTTTGAAATGTGAATTTTATACTTATGTATCCTTTTTAATAATCATTGCAGGACAAAACTATTTATATCAAATTCCTTGTCTTGAAGAGACTCTTTTAGGGATGTATTACATCCCTGGGAACATCTCTTCAAGACAATGAATTTGATATAAGTAGTTTTGTCATGCAATGATTATTAAAGGTGATACATAAGTATAAAATCCACATTTCAAAATTCTTAAAAACTCACGTATCTCCTTTAATAATCATTGTAGGGCAAAACTATTTATATCAAATTAATTGTTTTGAAGAGACGTTTACAGTGATGTATCACAAGACATACCTTCCCATTTGAAATTTTAAAGTTGCCCTCTCTAGCGGACCCCTTAGCTTCCCCGGGTCCAAATATTTTTCACCAAAAGAGGCCGCTCTCGAATTCATTGAACACGTGTTTCTCCATCTTTCACAATGTATGTATACAATTCGAAGTTGAAGGGACCTAAGAAAAATTCGAAATATCCAAAAATTCGAATTACATATACTATTTCATACTTGCCAACATAATAATTAAAATTCCATAGTATTGTTAACCCCGCCTTCTTTTTCACACCAGTATCCGTTTTAGAGTATTTTTCTTCTTATTTAATCGTAATTGCATTTGCAAAATATTACTTTAAAAATTTACTGGTGTGAAAAAAAGGGTGGGGCTAACAACACTACAGAATATTAATTAGGATGTTGGCAAGCATGCTATTTTGTCAAAAAGAAGAGATAAATTAAAATAATTAAAACTCTACGATGAAAGATTTAACATATAAACTTTATATCTAAGAAAACTGCTACATTCCCTCCCCCCCCTCTCATTAAATCAATAATTTTTACGAGCTTAATTATTCAACACTTTTTTAAATTAGTCAAATATTTTTTATTGCCTCTTCAAGTACAATCTTTGTGTCATAGCATATGACTTCAACCTATCAGTTGATACAAAAGTAGAATCCTCTACATCAAGCATGACTTTTAAATCAAAAAACCCTCGAAGTTCATACGTATATGCACCATACCTTCTGCTGCACTAGGTAGGGGTTTTTCTTGTATTTCCTTATCCTTCTTTTGAAAGACTATTAAAATAAATAATGCGTAATATTCTAAAGTTAATCATATGAAAAATTCGAATTATCCAAAATAGAATTCGAATTATCCACGATTTTTTAACATTATTTTAATATAAAATTCAAGGGACCGAGTAAAAAATTCGAATTATCCAGAATTTCGAATTAAACAAGTTCGAATTATTTAAGTTTCACTGTATATACATATATAAGATTTAAAAATTACAGTAATTGAAAAATTGCAGGTTTGAGAAAATTAAGCGTATTTTTATAACAATGAAAGAGAAATCGGTTTATTGCTTTCTCAGAGAAATGTTTTAACTATCAGACTAGCTAAAAATAATAACTTGTCTTGAAAAAATCATACATTGATTTCCAATATTTCACTTCCTTTTCAAATACATTTTATTTAAGTATTTTATTTTATTTTATTGTTATTAACTTACATGCTTTTTTACTTTTTTTTTTTTTTTTTTCATTTTTTTTACCTCCTTTTTTCTTTCTTCTTTTTTTTTTTTTTTTTTTTGGTAAATGGAAAGAAATATTTCTATGATCGTTTACTTGCCCTATTTTAGTAATAGTGTTATTTCTCTCTTTTCAATCAGCATGAAAACTGGCCATTTTTAGAACCCATCGCATGCTATGCTTTTAGCTTCATAAAAAAAAAAAAAAAAACTATGTAGCTAAAATAATAATGCAAATAACTGAAATTTACTTTATTTTATTTTTGTATACTTTTTTAACCATTAATATATATATATATGTATATATATATATTGTAAACAGTACAATAGCTGAGAAATATACATACTTCAATATTTTTTGTCTGGAAATTAACGTACGTAAATTATTTTATTACGTTCATTTTAGGTGTGTTAGAGAAAAAAAAAAAAAATTCCATCCTATATAGTCATGAAATATTGTTTGAAGTTTCATACGCAAATTTACATTTGTAAAACGTATGGGATACAGAAGGTTCATCCCAGATACAGTCTCATAAACAAACGGGAAATTTATATAATACACACACACATATATCATAGCCTCCTAAACTAGATGCCTGTCACTTGGCTCGGAAACTCGGCAACAGTTGAAGCTGTAGACAGCACCACCTGGTACAGATTGCGCGACTTTTTTATTCAACAGCCACCAAAATTTTTTTTAAGTGGGATATGATATATGTAAAAGGCAAAGAGAATATACACAAGAGGCAAAGAGAGTCGATGTAACGTTGATTTTATATATCGTATATCACTTCTTAAAATTATTGGTGGCAGTTGAAAAAAAATACGAGCAATCTGTACCAAGTAGCGCTGTCTACCGCTTCAACGGTTGCTAAGGTTCCCAGTCACGCAAGCGACATCTAGTTTAGGAGGCTATGTATATATATATATATATATATATATATATATATATATTTCAAATAAAAATAATATAAGTTACTGTTACTAGACAATAAAAAGAGCTGTAAGCTTGTATTTTAGTTATTCAGCATTACAAAACATAATTACAACCTATTAAATATTCATTAAACGCCTCAAGAATGTTGTAAAATAATAAAGAAATTATATTCATAAGTTCTCTTTTGATTGAAAATATGTTGCAATATATTTTTTCAAAAAGTTGATTGTTAAATAAGAGGAGAAAGTAGAAAGATTTATCATTTAAATCAACTTCTTAATTAGAAACTTATTAGTATGATGCATACAGTTAATATATATATATATATATATATATATATATATATATATAGTATATATAACATTTTTTACCCGTATCTTTTGCAAAGTAATTAAACAATTTTTCGAAAAATTTATATCATCATATTAAATACACACGTTAATCATTTATTCCTTATTTATTTATTTATTATTTTTTTTATTTAAAATGTACAGTCGGGGAAACAAACAAATAAACAACAAAAAAAGACATTTTATGTAACTTCTTTGCTAATCGATGCACAAAAATGTAATAGGTATCATTCAACTGGGAATTGTTAGTACTTTTAGTAAATGAAGTGAAATTTCGAATTGGGGGTCGTCTTGAAAAAACGCGCCCCCAACTTTGATTTTTTTCAATGGTAATACACTTTTTTTTTTTTTTTTTTTTTTTTTTCTGGGGTCGAGATGACGCGAAAAGGTACATTGATTGTATGTTTTACTCTTTTTTTTTTTTTTTTTAATAGAGTCATAAGCGTTCAAAGATTGAAGGTGCTAATGTAAATTCATATTTCAAACTTTTATTAACATCTACACAAAAAATAATTTAATCGATACGTTTATTTTTTACGAGACACAGTGAAGAAACCAAAATATAGTCTATTATCACTTTTGATTCTGAAAAAAAAAAATTAATTATGAAAAATATTAATAAATTTAAATAAAAAAAATATATAGGAATTATGACCTATATTAATAATAATTTCTATCATAAAATAAATTCTAATGCTGAAAAATATGGGTGTGCCTATTTGCTGCTCATTGCAGTTATTAGTTTTCGAGATATAAATAAATCTTGCTTTTAGATAGGCTTAGGGGGGCTTCTCTTATAAAGTTTTGCATGAGATAACGAAGAAAATCTTTAAAAATAACAGAGAAAATTAAAGAAAATATTTTTATTTTTGATTTACGAGTGAAATTGTATAACAACAACATAAACGCCAAGAAATGAAACAAAAAAGATGGTTTTTACACATTATGTTAACACTTTCGCGATCGCTGACGGAGATACACGTCATTTGAAAATCTGTAACTCCATCAGTGGGTGCTTCTTTTGCAATTTGTATGTTATTTGTTTCTTAAAAATATACACAATATACATATTTGCAAAATCAATATACTATGGATAGAAATACTTTGATTATGGAGAATATGATTATAATGTATATTTATTTGTAATACAAATGTGAATGCAAAAAATTTTGCTCTGAAAAATTGTAACTTGGGAGAATTACGCCCACAGGCGGGCCTTAGTGCCTAAATGACAAAAACATGCGGTCGCAAAAGTGTTAAGAAGCGAATTCTTGTTTTCTAAATTAAGCAAGCTCCGCCTTTCACCGTTCTTCTAAAACAAAACAATATAGAAAAGATAAAGAAAAAATGAGTATGCATATTCGTATTAAATCCCTTATTTTACGTTGGCAAAAATATACACAAGTAGCATTTGCCTCATCGATTACTGGTGATAAATTTGAATCCTTTAAATTAACACCGAAAAAAAAAAAAATTAACTAAATAGGCGTTTAAAATAGAGAAATAGGTGGAACTTAAAAATTGTTAATTGAAAAAAAAAAAAAAAAAAAAAAAAAAAATGATATTAAAATTTAATGCAGGCTTGTTAAATCGCTTCTTAACTACCGTCATAGTCAAAAGGTTAATAATTTAGTTCTTACATTGCTCTATTTTTATTTATGTATTTATTTTTTGTTGGGGAGAGAGGGATGGGATGAATCACTACTTTTTTAAGGATACTTTAGTCTTTAAAAAATACTTTTATAAGTATATTTTAATTAAGAAACTATATTTTCATAGATATTGTAAAACAAATCGTATAGTTTCAAAGAGTTAAACTGACCAAAACTGGAAAGTACGATTAAAATTGTTTAAGGTTTACTACATCATACCTTACAATACTTTATCGTAAAAGATTTAGTTTATGCATCGTTATGTGTATATATATGTACCTAAATTTTGCAGTTCGTATATTATGCATAGATGCAAACATTTTAATTTATTCTGGAATGTTTTTAGCCCCGCCTTTATTCGCATCATTTTATTTTTAGAAAAAACATCTGCAATACATAACTTCCATTAAAAAAAAAAATAAAAAAAAATACTTTTATAAAATAAATGACATGGAGTAAAGGTGGAGCTAAAAATACTCAGGAATAAATTAAAATATTGAGATCTATGTATTATATCACACCTACAAAATAATGTGAAGGAAAATTTAAGTTTTATTTATTATAGCCAGTCATTTTGGTATAGCCACGATGACAATTTTGAATTGAAAAAAGTCACACATTTTTGAAAGAACGCTGCCTGAACTATCTAAAATGCATTCTCCAATGAAGTATTTAAGTACAGTCGGCAATAATAATAATAATAATAATAATAATAATAATAATATATAAAAAAAAAGCCACCAACACTTAATTTTACAAAAAGTTGACGTAAGAACATGCGGTTGGTACCAATCGATTCGTAATAACGTCTAGTGTTTAATGGTATAGGTAGATTTTGCTTTTCTACATATTAAAACAGGCATAAACTTCGTTTTTTTTTTTAATGACGATCCCCTATTTTTGACCTCATATTCAGATTTCTGAGATCAAGGTAGTTCGAAAAATATGTGTACTTTAAATCAATTCTAAATAGAGTTACACGTGAAAATGTATTAGCGGTCCGTCTATACATTTATAAAAAATAAATCGTGATCTACCTCACAATATACATTATTAGTTACGTTTCACACCGGAAAAAAAATATTGGCAGATGTTATTTATAAGATTTAAAAACTAAAAGAACGCTCAATGTAAGTGTATGCAATTAGAAGTTTTTTAATGGTTCCCATTTATTACACATCGAATTGTTAAATATATTACCTCATACGAAAAAAAATAAATAGCTTGAGTCATATGAACCCTAGAATGTTGAATTAAAAAAATCTAGATACGATGATAAAAGAATAATAGTAATAGTGATAATATTAATAGCCGATTTTTTTTTTTTTTTTTTTTTTTTTTTTTTTTTAAGACGTTCAATATTTAAGAAAAAGAATTATCTACTTCTATTGGGTATATTTTTATTTTATACAGTAAGCCTTGCATGGAAGTGTTGTTACTATATTTCTCAAGAATATTCCTTAAAATTATATGTATATAAACAAAATGCTATGAATACAAATACTTTCACTAGAAAAAGTATAATTATTATGTATATTCATATGTAAAATAAATATGGATATAGAAAACGTCGTTCTGACATAATGTAGTTTGAATGAATAACGCCCATAGGTGGAACAGAGTATTCAAAAGGCAAAAACATGCGGTCGCGATAGTGTTTAATATTCAATAAAAAGGAGATACTGTTCAAAATAATTTTTATTTTGAGTAATACGTTGTATTTTGAGTCTTTATACGTTTCTCTAAAACATAAAATTATTTCACAAATTCATGATTAAATAACTGAAACTTTGTCATCAACAATCGAAACGGTAAATTTCACTCCTTTATATATGATAGATTTTTATAAAGAGTCAAACAAACAAAAATTAAAGAAACAGAAAACATTTTTAAAATTAAAGTATTGTTTCAGAAAAAGCCAGAGGGTGGGGCTTATTACGCTCGTTGAATAATATCAAAATTTCCCGCCTGCAATGCGTTAATTTTACGAAAATAAGTTAACATGTATAGTAATCACCGAAGCCTTACTTAGAAACCAATAAAAAATAAAGCAAAACAACAAAATATAATAAAATAAAAATTTTCTGTTTTTGTCTAAATTAGCATTGATTGGTCTGATAAAGTATATCAGACATAAAATGGTGTCATATTGCACAGAACGAATATTCTCCATTCTGCAGTTGTCTACTGTACTTGAAATTTTAATTTTAAATGTGTAAAATCTTTATATTTAAAAGTAACATATTACTCTGTTTTAAATTCTTTTTCCATAATAAATGTGACGCCAGTTTTACGCCGTGATTAGAATAATCGAAAATAAATAATATTTGTATCAATTTGTATCAATAATTTGTATCAATGATAGATTAAAAAAAAAAAAAAATCTACTATATTATTTAGTATTAAAAAAACATTTAATAAAAATTTAATATTTTATTATGTTACGTCAAGCGTTAAAATTTAAATAGCATTAGCTTAAAAATGTACAGTAAAAGAATGCTAAAATGTCACAACAAGATTAAAACAGAAAATTTGTTTTAAAAAAATCTGATAAAAATTAATAAATATTAACTATACTATTATTATTATTTTTTTTAGGGGGGGGGGGGGAAGTATTGTTCACTACGTATTGCTCTTTCAAATAATAATTCTCGTCTTACTGCGTTTTCTAAATCATGACATTTAACTTGATGTGCACGAATCCTGGAATATTCAGGCAAAAAAAAAAAAAAAGAATGACAAGACAGGAATAAAATAGAATTTTAGCAGTTAGAAACTAGGAAAAGTTATGTAATATTTAAGAACAAAGACTTAAAATGTCAGAATGGAGTGTACTCCTTTTTGAAACGGAAGCCACGCCTTTACACATTTTTTCTAAAACTTTACAATATAAAACAAAATTATTTTACATACTTTCAATTAAATAGTTTAAATTTTGTCTTCAGCATTCGATGTAGTGAAAAGCATTGACATTTATGCATACCAGCGTCACAAATAGAGTCTTACACGAATATGCAAACTAGTTTTTTTAATATTGTTTCTGCAATATAGAGGCGGAGCTTCATTTCTTATAGAATTCTTTCACTATCTCTCGCTTGCATTGCGATAATTTTATAATAAAAAAAAATAATGCAATTTGTATCATAAACATCCAAATATTGCTTTGAAAACAATTAGAATAATTTAAAGGTAAATTAAAATAGTTTTCTGTCAAAATATATACAGATATTTACTCACAGAGATACAAATTATGTTAAGTGACGGCCCCTTAATAGTAGTCAAAAAGGAAATATCACTGTAATTCAAAAAATAATGTTAGGAACGAGCTGTAAATTTGGAACCTATGTTTTTGATGATGCCCGTTCTATCCATGCAAAAATTGACATAGGTAATAATTCATAATTTTTTCAATTATGAAATTATTAATAATTTTCATATTTCAAAAAATGTTTTTTTGATCAAAAATATGGATGGTATATGTTTGGGTCACTTCATTTTATCGTATAAAAAAAACAGAATTTGAATATCATAATTATTTTGGAAGATATGAATTAATGTTTCTCACATTCATTTAACATTAGCATCCTCATATTTTGATAGCTTATAACTCTATGAAAAATTGAGTAAAATATATAAACTATACCATTTTCAGCGATGATTTGATCCAAAAAATTCAAACAAATTATAAAAAAATGGGGTTACCATTGAAAAAAATGAAGTTGATGCCAGTTTTAATATGTAGACAACCCCTTAGAAAAAATATTACTATATCATTATAAACTAGACATGATTACAAATCGATTGATACCAACCACATGTTTTTACGACAATTTATGCCTAAATTAGGTAGGAGGGTGGCGTTTTGTTTTTGCCGACTGTACAGTCACCCCCCCCCCAAAAAAAAAAAAAAAAAAAAACGCCACCCTTGCACCTAATTTCGCCGTAAATTATCGTAGAAACATGCGGCTGGTATCTGCCGATCTGTAATAACGTCTAGTTTTCAATGGTGTAGTTAGATTTTGCTATAAACTTAATTTTTTTCGAAGACGACCCCTATTTTTGACTTCATATTCAGATTTCTGAGATCAACGCAGTTCGGAAAACTTACCTATTTATATACCTTAAATAGATTCTAAACAGAGTTACACGTGAAAAAGTATTAGGGGATCGTCTATACATTTAGAAAAAATAAATCGTGATCTACCACCCAATACACATTATTTATTAAATTTCTCACCGGAAAAAAAGTTCAGAAATGATAATTATAAAATAAAAAACGATTCTAATTTACCGAACTTTCTGTGTTAGTTTATGAATTAAAAGATTTTTATTGGTTTCTATACATTAAACATTGAACAGGTATATCACTCCACAGGGAGGGGGGGGGGGGGGGGTGACATTTCATAGATGCGCGAATTTTTAGCTATTTGAGATTTCTCGCGCACTACGTCATAAGGCGAATGGATCAAATCTTGTTTACATTTGAAATAAGTGTGTTTAAATTGCGTTTTTATGATTTAATTTTTTTTTCTTTTCTTTTAATCGAATTTGTTTAAATGTACCGTGTGATAATCTTAATCTACGTCTTTTGTTGTTTCTTTGACGTGCTCCTTATTAGAGCACATAATTTTTTTAAAGAATAGATTGTTGAAAGTGATAGAACATTGATGAAAAACTGGGATGTATAATAGCAATAGATAGATTGCTCATAAAATCAAATCATGTAAGTAATATATCATCGTGTATATTATATCATTCATTTTCAAGATCAGAAGTAATAAATCAAAGGGATATTAAATTAGCAATAATCATGTAATAAGTATGTTTGTTAAATATTTATGATTCCCTTAAATGTCCCTTCGATTTTCAAGTATACTCTTTTGAAAGCTGACAGTAACCAATGCTTGTTGTCTGCTGTCAAAAGTGATATATATATATATATATATTTTTATTCAAATAGGGACATAATTAAGATTTTGTTAAAATTTATTATCTTTATGAAACATGAAACAAATTGTGGTATCTCATAATAAACAACATGTTTAATTTATGTAGTGGATAAAAATAAATACAAAGTACACACAAAAATATTTCTGCAGTTCAAAATTAAATTTGCAGTTAATACAATTAAAATATAATAAACTTTGTGTAAAAAAAAAAAAAAAAAAAAAAAAAAAAAAAAAAATCTTAGGTACTTTTTGTTTAATTTAAATTTTTTTTTTCTTTCTTTAATCCGCTGTAGAAAGTATCTGGATAATTGAAAATTTTATGAAATTGTTTTTATGTAGTAACACATTTCAATGTAACTTTTGTAATAGCATGTTAAAAGTGTCAGTAGTAGCACATGTTTTCCAATGAAAATAGTTTTAAAAATACCAACAGGCCAACATGAGCAAAATGTTTTGAAACTATTTCTCTCATCACCTATTTAAACAATGAATATATTTTTTTTAAACAAATACGTGCGCTTTCTTTTGAGCAAAACTTTTAAATAACTGCATTTTTCTTTCATTTCATTTTAATATAATTGAAATTCATCGTCTTATTGAAGTAATTCATAACAATGTTGAAGTATTTAAAAGGTAAACAAACATATCATAATATTACAGATAACTTCATATATTGTGTATTTCTTTTTAAATTGAAAAATATAAGTGTTTTATTTTGAACAAATATTTAAAAAAAAATGCGCTTATATTTCATTTTTACTCATAAAATTAAAATTCATAATTTTACTGAAATATCTGAAATGTAATCAAACATATTGCTATCGTACAGTAAAATGTATATATTTTACATTCTTTTAAAAAAATATTTGTGCTTTCTTTTGAGTAAAACAATTAAATAACTGCATTAAATAACCGCCTTTATTCCGCACCACTTCCTTTATAGAAAATGTTTCTTCAATACATAATTTCGATAAACTGAGACAAAGTACTTTTAAAAAATAAGTGGCACGAATTAGAGGAGGGGCTAAAATTACTCCGGAATAAATTAAAATATTGGCAGCTGTGTATATTCATTTTTGCAATGGAAGCCTCGCCTTTACATGATTTTCTAAAACTTTACATTATAAAACATTTTTTATTTATTTATTTATTTATTTTTTTTTACATATTTGCAATTAAATCATTTAAATTTTGTCTTCAGCATTCGATGTATTAAATGCCATTGACATTTATGCATACCAGTGTTATACATAGAGTCAAATACGAATATGCGAACTAGTTTTCTTAATATTGTTTGAGCAATATGGATGCGGGGCTTCATTTTTTATGGAATTCTTTCACAATCTGTCGTCTGCATTGCGATAATTTTATAAAAATTAGCCAATTTGTATGATAAACGTCGAAATATTGTTTAGAAAGCAAATAGAATAATAAAAATATAAATTAAAATTGTTTTTCGTCAAAATATATATAGATATTTACTCACAGAGGATACAAATTATAACAGGTGACGGCCCCCTAACAGCAGTAAAAAATGAAATATCACTGTAACGCCTAAAATAATGTTAGGAACGAGCTGTAAATTCGGAAACCCATGTTTTTGAGGATGTCCGTTCTATTCATGCAAAAATTAGCATAGGTCATTATTCATAATTTTTTCAAATATGAAATTATTAATAATTTTCATAATTCAAAAAATGTTTTTTTTTATCAAAAATATGCATGAAATATGTTTGGGTCACTTCATTTTATCGTATAAAAGAAACATAATTTGAATATCATAATTATTTTGTAAGATATAAATTAATGTTTGTCACATTCATTTAACATTAGCATCCTCATATTTTGACAGCTTATAACTCTATGAAAAATTGAGCAAAATATATAAACTGTAACATTTTCCGCGCTGATTTGATCCAAAGAATTGAAATAAATTATACACAATGGGGGTTACCATTGAAAAAAATTGAAGTTGATGCCAGTTTTAATATGTAGACGACCCCTTAAGCAAAATCTAACTATACCATTATAAACTAGACGTTATTACAAATCGACTGGTATCAATCACATGTTTTTTCGACAACTAAGAGCGAAATTAGGTGGGGGGTGACTGTACATACTTATTAACAGCCCAGACGGTAAAAGAATAATAATGCTTTACCGTTATTAATTTTTATAATACTTTTTTTCATTATAAAAAAATTTCCGCTGGGAAAAATTTAAATTTTGTGTGATTTTTGTGGGATCTTAATTCTAGTTTTCTAGTTTTATTGATAAACCCCTAACACATTTTTGGTTATAACTCTGTGAATAATAAAGTAAAATACAGAAATTGCATAATTTCTCGCACGTTCCAGACTCTCAGAAATTCAATTATGAAGTCAAAATTGGTTGTTGCTATAGAAAAAATGAAAGTTGATGCTCATTTCAAAATGTAGGTAGGTGACCTCTAATTCAAAATTGGACATCATTTTCAAAAAGTGCACTTAATTTCCTGTTGATAGGTGTCTATTAGATTTTTCTGACTCAATTAATTACGAAATTACAGCGAATGCGGCGTTTTTTCCCCGACTGTACATGAATGTGTATACTGTATATGGCATGTGCATTTTAATAATATTGTTTTACAGACTTTCCACATATTATTCACAGAAAGCTAGTACGCAGTAATACAAAACACAATTTAAAATTCATTCAATGCTTACAAATCAAAACATCAGAATACCATGTAGCGGACGTCGGAGCAATCACTTTTTGAATAACACTGTTTATATAAAGCAATTTCTGTATTATTCAACCAATGATAGCTACAGCAAATTATTATTAAATTTTTATAACAAATAAAAGTGATAATAAAAAAATGTGGTCCCAGCGTAGAGTAGATTTCCAACAGTAAAGTTTTAGAACATGAGCTCTTAAATGTATCAATATTTTTAACTGCTTTATTTAATAGGATCCATAATGCAAAGTTTATTTGTTTATTTATATTGTAAGGAGGGTTCACCTTGTAATTGTCAACTTAGCACCTTTTGCCAACCAGAACATTTTAATATAATTTTTTACTTTACTTTATTAGTCAAAAATCTTACAGTTCACTGATTAAATAAAATAAACATTTCTATTATTTTTTTCCGGCGGCGTAAAAGTGCTAAGTTAGCAAGTATGGGTCTTAGAAAAGGAAATGGAAATTTGGATACTACTATTTTTATATAGCAATTTTAGTTCTGACTAATCGCTGATTACCCTTGATATCTGTTTAAAAATTTTACTCTATAAAAATTCTGGTTCCAAATTTCACCTTTTTTGTGTAACCTTGTTGTAAGTATGTGGTCGGGTATGCAGAGCTCTTAAAAGACAGAAAAAATAAACTGTCAATTAATTTTACATAATATATACTTATATATATATATATAGATAGATAGATAGATATCAACGACGGTAACAGATTACTTAAAAATAATTTAATAAATGTAATTTTGTTTTTTTAATATATTATATAATATTTTTATAGTGCCTGTCAAAAAAGTCGTAATTAAAAGCAGAGGAAATATCACGTACGATGGTGTGATAGGTCCTTTTACTGAAGGAGAGAAACTTATTCTTGTATGTGAAGCTGTTGGAGGTAAGAAATATATTTATCATAATAGTAAGAAATATAGTGAAAACGACGCTTTTAATATTTATTAGAAATTATCTAATGATTAAATTTGTATTACCTCGAAAAACTATCGAGTTATAAAAAAGTAGAAATTGAGGTTCACAATTTTAGTGTAATTGCTAAATAACTTTTTTCACATATAAAATATTTTTATTTTTCGAAACTGATATATAAAATAAATATCTAAATTTGACATAGGAAATGGATTATCAAAAGAAAAGCATTCACACTTAAACGTGCACAATTTTATCAAAAATGTATTAATTTAGGCGATATACAGTGTGTCCAGCAAACTTTAATAGGAGATAGAGCCCTCCATAAGAATTCAGAATCGCATAGGAATCCATGTCACAAATGTCATCTTAACCCTCTATGAACCCAATGTTTAGAGGAATTTTTTTTACAGATATGCGCAGTACATAGGTAGAACTACAAGCTTTAAATGGATGTCGATAAAAGCTGAAGAAATGAGTAATAATAGCAATCCATGACCGCAAACATCATATTAACAATTTAAAGAGCGACTACATTTTTTAAAAATTAATATTACTTTTTAAATTAATTAATTAATTTATTTATTTTAACAATTACCACCGTGTATGAATATTATCGACTGCTCTTGTGTAGTCTAGTTTTTGGTTATTTGTAACTCTGCCTGTCTTGTAAATTTTAAAATCTTGTACGATCCATTATATCCCAAAATCGCTCACAATATTCTTTTATTACAACCTGTGCTTTAAATACATAGATTAGAAATATAATTATTACTTTATGTATCTTTTTATGTGATCATTTGCACAAAAAACATTTCATTAAAAATTAAAACTTTAAAAGCCACGCCCACGCGTATTGAAAAATACCCCAGAATTGGTTCTTAATGGATTAAAATGACATATGCAGACATGTGTTTCTACGCACTTCTGAATCCTTATGATGTGCTCTATATCTCCTCTTAAAGTCTGTCGTTGTAATTTTGGTACACCCTGTATATATTAATAGATTTATGGATTAAAATTAAAACTTGTCGTCGGTATGGTTACAAGTTAGCTGCTATTATAGTCAGTAGCATTTTAATTTATATAAAAAAAGTAGAGTTGAAGCCCTCTTCTTATTGCGCGCGACTATGTTAAATGGGTGGTGCAAGAAAATCGTAAAGAAAACAAGTATATATATATATATATATATATATATATATATATATATATATATAAAGTAAAAGATTTATTTACTGAAAGAAGAGCATAATAAAACACATTCTGACATAATAAAAGGAAAAATACACATAAGTTGATTCAGTTTTTCACAATATGCTTAAAAAAAGGCGGTGTATACAGAAAAGTTATGAAACGCTAAGGGTCTTTTTGTTGGCATGGTCATTTTTCAAGCACGTTAATTTTTTTTTTTTTTTTTTTTTTTTTTTTTTTTTGTAATTAACTTTTTTATAATAATTGTTAGACACTCTTTGTCGTTTTGATCACGTGTAGTAATTCTGAGCAGTGTGCCAAAGTCGCCAAATACAGGGTTTTCTTATTTAACCTCTTGCATCATGCTCCCGTCATATTCGCGGGCAGTGACCACGCCCCACGTGTAATTTTACTTTACTATTTTAGAGTACATGAAAGCACCAGCCAGTAACAATCTATATATAATGTATTTGAAAATATGTACAGAATAAATGTATATTATTCATATATTTATTTTCAAACTTCTTTTTTTTTTTTTTAATTAGACAAAAATGTGGATTTTATGGGCGTGTCTTTGAAAAATATGCGACCGTTAAGGGGTGAATATCCATCACTAATTGTAACTGCAATCATCACATCGACGGTTATTTATCCATTATCTAATCAAATATCATCTATCAAAGTTATTTGTGGCATTTGAATAAACGAATATGTAAATTTGGCAATACTGTTTAAAGCGCTTTAGGGCCGTATTCACCAACTTCTTAACACTTGGATTAAACCTCGGATCAGCTGTAATCGCTTGATCATACGAAAATCGGTATTCTCCAACGAAAATCCCCAGTTCACCGGCTACTTTAACGCTTCGTTTTTTATCCTCGAATATCGGAGGATTAACAGAGATAATTCTCGGATCTTTTCAAAACGCATGCGCACTCCACAGCTCAGCTTTGTAAACAAATAAGAAACATGGCTGACGTTGAAGATCTATTCTCACCAGATGATATTGAAAGCTTGGAACTACTGGAAACATTTGAAAGAAGGAAAAGGACGGTGCATCAAATTAGAGTAAGTGATTTGGATTCGTTGGATAATGTGGCATTTCGATATCGCTAGCGATTAAATAAAGATTCCGTGGAATCTCTAATACTAATACGTCTAATTTTTTCTCTTATCCATAACAATCAAAATTTTAAATCGTAGTGTAAACAGGAAGCCGAACCTGTGAATAAAGTTTTTCTTCGTTCTTGGCCAATCAAAACGAAGCTTTTATTTCTCTTCCAGTTAAACCATGGATCATGTAATCGGCTGATGGTGAATACCGTAGGAATTTAATCCAGTGTTAGCTTTGATTCTCAGTTTTGCTGATCCATGTTTTAATCCTCGATCCATGAAGTTTGGTGAATACGGCCCTTAGAGAGTTAGATCTGACAAAGGGTTAACCCTCGCTGCGAGAACGCAGTTAATAAGCTCCAGCTGCAAAAACTCATCTTGAAAATTTTTTAGCAAAAATTATTAGGAATTATTATTTTCTAAAAATATTTTTTAGCAAAAATTTACGTGTTATACGTAGGAGAAAAGACAGGTTATATATATATATATTATTAAAAATTAAAATTTCTTTTATTTTAATTTTATTCGTGAATTCCGGTGGCAGTATTACTTAAATGATCCGTATTTCCTTGCGCCACAAATGGTTCACCAAACTCTTTAGCAATGTCAAAGAATTTCCATTAAATAGAAAATGCACAGGAGGAGTAGTGCTAAAGACGAATAAATAATAACAATAATTTTGTAATGATACCACAAAATGCCTTTATTTCGACCCAAAAAATTGGGTCGTATTTTTGCAATGTAAGGGTGATTTTACATTTTTTTTTAAATGCATTTTTTGCATATTTAATTATTATTTTTATTCAATTTATATTTTTTTTCAGATTTTGGTTCAAAAAACATACTAAACATAATCTTTATTAATAGTTTACGGCGACACAAAATTTGTGATGTCCTGCAATGCTGCATTAAATGGTACAGTTTAACGGAATTGATATGCACGTAACTAAGCATTCGATAAATTACTGCATGTCTTTAAAAAGATAGTGATATAGCATTGGATCTTTTTATTATCTTATCAAAAAACATAATTAATTTATCTGGACGCATTTGTAGGATTTAATAGATTCCCCCATTTTTCTACATGAATGATCATGTGCAGTAATAACTTACTATTTTTGTCCATTTCTCCTGTTTCTGATTTATTTATTTATGACTCTGAGAAAATTGTTCGTAATTTTTCTCTAAATTGACGGATTCACTTTATATATATATATATATATGTATGTATATATTTAGCCATGAATGTACAAAAAGTAAACTAAAACGTCAGTTGTAGAGAAGTTTGTAACTAACAATAAATTCTATCAACTAAAGTGAAAAAATAAAAATAATCAGAATAAATAAAGATAAATATATGTATATATATATATATTTGTAAATACACATGAAGTTCACATAGTGTGGTATTTTTTAAATTCAATTGAAATTGGATGAAAGAAATAAAAACAACAAATTAAAAAATATTAAAATAAAAACGTACACATATTTAGATAATTTCTTGTAACAACTTTGTACTTAAACAGTGTATCTAGTTTATCAAGAAGTATTTTTATACGAATATTTCACAGAGTTTAAATTCGATGCAAGTATTTTATGTATGGGAATTGATATTTATTATTAAAATAAAATGGAGTATTTTCAAAAGTATATTTTTAATTTGGAAAGGTGAAAAAAAAAAAAAAATGCCTCTTTAAATTTTTCTGTAAAACATTTTTTTTTAATGAATGTTACTACATTCGTATCAAATTCTTTGCTTATACTGAAGTAATGTAACAGTATTTTCCATATAATTAGATGAATGCGTTTCCATTGTTGCTAGCATTGGATATATCTGTATCAATATTCATTAATCATTAGGTGAATCACTAAGAAAATTTGGATAAATTACATTTCATTGTTTTAACTGTGACCATTAATTTCAGTGAATACAATTCGTAAAAGAAATTACTCACGTATTGTCGTATCAGTAGTTTGGTAATTACTCCCTGAAGAATAACACAATTTGTTTCCTGGCAAATTCTTGTTTCATTTAGAACATTTTGTTTCTCTTTGTATTTCTAGAAACATGTATTCTTTTATGAAAATACGTAAATTATGACGTAAAAACATACTGAGTAAATTGCACCAAACAATAGTGTCAAATGCTTTCTTTATAGCTTTACGCATTTTTTTTTTTTTTTTTGTTTACTTTTTGAACATACATATAAAAAGAAAGTATTGTAGTGAAGACGAAAACAGACTATGAGATTTTTATGTTTCTACCCTTTTTGAAGTCGCCTGCTTTAATTTTTGCTACCTTTACGGTGATGTACGTAGGGATGTGTGTACATATGTGTGCATGTATGTAGGCGTGTATGTATGTGACTGAACACGATAGCGTCTAAACGCTTTGTTCAAAAGATCAGAAAATTGATACATATATTATATCTGTACTGATAAGTATAAAGGACTTAAGTCCATATTCTTGATTTTTCAGGAGACGAAAAATAAAGTTAAACTAACTAAAAGCTGATGAGCAGAATCGATTAGGAAAAAGGGATTATGTTGGTTTATACGTTTTACACCATTCAGTGATTGTCAATCTTCATTTAATAAAGGGAAAAATTGAATTATATATTTTATACCAAATATTAATGCTAAATTTCTGACTTGAATCTTTTTTAACCAATGGATTTTCTCAAACAGTAAATGACATGGATTTAAATTCTTTACACCAATCGATAGAGAATTTTTTTCTGAGTCTGACTATGTACTTAACTCAAAATCGACATTTTTCGACTTAAATCCTTTATACTTATCAGTACATATATATTCTCGAAGTATGAACCTTTTTGATTTTAGTGAATATCTAGCACTTGTAGTTTTTTACAGGTACACAAAGAAAAATTCTTTATCATTATGGCCTATGGGCTCAAGGTTTGTATTGTGCGTTGGCGTCTAAATTCCTTATTAGATTGACCGGAAAATTTATACACATGTTTTAGGTCATAGTTAGACGAACTGTATAGTTTTTGGTGAATCTATCAATTTCTTTTACAGGGATAGACTCACTAACATAAAAAAAAAAAAAAAAAAAAAAATCCTTTTTCATTATAGCCAATGGGCTCAAATTCAGAAAGTGTGGAAGCATCTAAACAACTTATTCAATTTAGCTGAAAATTTCTATACATGTTAATCGTCATCATAGTACGAAGTGTGTAGATGTTTGGGAATCTAGAACTTATAGTGTTTTTACAGGGATATAATGATTTTTTTTTTATCATTATGGCCTATGTACTCAAATTATTCAAAGTACAATAACGTCTAAATGCCTTATACAATTGAGCTGAAAAATCTAAATGCAGATTATAGGTAACCGTCAAATTAATTGTATAAAATTTGGATAATTTAGAACTTATAGTTTTTTTTACATGGATACAACGAAAATTCTTTATCATTATGGCTTATGGGTTAAATTATTTAAAGTGTGATATCATCTAAATTCCTTATCCGATTGAGCAAAAAAATTATATACATGTTATAAATCACATTCGCAGAAAATTTACAACATTTGGTGAATTTAGAACTTATTGAATTTTAACAGACTTAATGATGAGTTATTAACATTATGATCTTTGGGCTAAAATTCAAGGGCAATAGCGTTAAATTCATCAGCATACAATATGGAGAAAAAATGTTTGAATCAGCTGTCTTTTGCTGTAGAACTGCTTCATATGTTGGTGTACCTCTGGTAAAAATGTAAACGTTTTAACCGTAAGCATGAGGTGCAGAGAAGAAGAGATATGGAAAAGAGAAGGAAGACTCCAGGTGTACAAAAACTTTTAAAATAAATTTGAACTCGTAACATGAAGATTTTATGTGGAAGGGAAGAGGAGGAATCGTTTATAAATATTTTTAAAAAGGATCTAATATAATAAGTTTTGGAGAAAGAAGGTGACATATAAACTCGTACACATGAAAATAATTTTTATAAATTATAGATCCTTTACATGCGGCATTCTTTGTCACTTAATATTTTAAATTATGAGTTTCTACTGCTTTGGAAAAAAGCCGACGACTTCAAAATTTAGTTAAGCATTTAATTTTCCAATTTTTTTATTTATTAATTAATTTTATTTTATTTTTTAATCGGCTGAATGTTCAAAGATATTTAAAGAAAAATCTTTCTCTTTTTATACTTCAGAGACCTAGTTATTTATCATCCAAAACTCTGTTTTTGTTAACGACGCACTCTGATCAGCAAGAGTTTGTTTAGAGATGCTGTCTGGAAGAGGAATTTAATTAACTAAATATTTTTTTTCTTAAAATCTGTCTTTTGAATAAATTGAATGATTTTTTGACTAACCAGCTTCGCCTGCTAACGGATTCTTATTTTTACATGAATTATCATTTAAAAAGTAAATTTTAGAAAGAAATCTTTCACGTAAGTAAAAACCGGTTCGGGTCTTCACTATTTTCGTCAGCTCCTTCTCAACTCGTCCGCTCCCTACCCTCACTGTCTGAGGCAGTACATACCCGCACGCAAATATTTAATTTCATCCTCATTTACATTCGAACCTAGTATGAAATATTTACTGCTTTCGACAGCGTCTTTCCCGCCCACACTATGTCAGCTCCCGGTTTACATTTCTCGTAGCTGCTCATAAAAGAGAAAGTGACAGAAAATTTCACTATCCGTATTGTTTAATTTTAAACATTCGAAAACAGACATAATTGTTTCCTCATCCTCAAAATCTAAGAAAAAATATTTTTTCACATGGATATGCACACATATACATTTATGTGTATATGTATTTATCTAATTCATTTTTTCTAAATCACGTTACTTATACTCAGAGAATGAGAAAACTTTTTTAATGTAGTGTTAACAACTTCTAGAGGCTTTTATATTGTGTCCATCATTTTTTTTTTTTTTTTTTAACTTTGTCTAATTGTATGAGTATCTAATCATAGCCTCCTAAACTATATGCCTTCCGCGTGGCTCGGAAACTTGGCAACAGTTCAAGCGGTACAGAGCGTCACCTGGCACAGATTCCGTGATTTTTTTATTCAACTGTCGCCAATAATTTTAAGAAGAGATATATGATATATATAATGTACGCTTCTTCGATTCTACTCGCCTTTTATGTATATCAAATCTCACTTTTAAAAATTTTTGGTGACTGTTGAATGAAAAAAGTCGCGCAATCTGTACCAGGTGGCGCTGTCTACCTCCAAGTTTCTGAGCTACGCGAAAGGCATCTAGTTTAGGAGGCTATGTACTAATCGACTATAGTGCATATATCAAACATGACTGTTTAAAATTAGCGATGATTATTAAATAAAAAATTCCATACAGATTGGCAACACTCTTTCAACACTGTCTGACGAGAGAAATATTTCTGAATGAATATTTCTGAGAGAATATTTCTGAATGAGAAATATTTCTGACTCTCTGTCTCATAAAATAAAATTTTAATCAACATCTCAATTGTAACGAAAACTTACTTTTCATCTTCAACCCCCATTTCCAATGTATTCGACGGCCATTTTTTGTTATTTCGCGATATGTGATCGCGGAAACCACAATTCTTCACACAAATGCATCGATATGTTTTATTTTTAATATTATTAGTTGTTGTAGACATATTGGTAATTAATGTAAAGAAAAAATATATTAAAGTAATCTATAATTAAACAAATTATTGGTTTATAAATCAGATTATTGTTAATAAATTCCATGCAATAAAATTGCAGGTCGACCGAGGCCTTATTTATTTTGGAGAAAAGGTGCCAGCGTTATTCAGGGAACTATTACCATAGATGACAATGGTGCTGTAAGAAATGAATTAGTTTTCGAGAGATTAAAAAGAGAAGATTTACTTACAGTTCTAGTTTGCCAAGCATCTAACAACAATTTTACTTCCCCTGTTTATGCTTCTGTTACCATAGACCTTAATCGTAAGCATTATTTTCTATAGTATTATTTCTTCTTTCAAATTCTATTTTGTTATTAAAATGATTTGATTTTTATATTATCACTATGATCATATATCGTTAAACATATGTTTATATTCATTATATAAAGTGATTACGATATATTTGTTGCACTATTTTAGTGAAAATCAATGTATATGTGTGTATGTATGTAATTGATTTGATTTTTAAGTTGTATTAAAATGAGCTTATATATACATATATATATGTATATATATATATATATATATATATATATATATATATATATATATATATATATATATATATATCATAACCCAACAGGTATGTCTCTAGTCATACGGGGCATTTTTTGACAGTTTAAATAATTTATTTTACGTTTTTGCAGTAAGTTTTACTTGTGAATTGTTTTACTTATGAATTGTTTTACTTGAATTGTTTCACATTTATTAATTTTCTGGTAAGTTTTTCCTTAGTTATTTTTGTTACATATTTTCAACTTTTATATGACTGAAAACATATATTATAATTTCATATATATATATATGTTAACCTTAAATGTTTTCCTGTTATAAGTTTTAGAAAAATAACAGTCTAATATGGGACACCTCATATTATGTATATTTTAATTTATTTCAATATAAAGCTTAATAAAGTTAAGAATAGGGTACATGCTTCATTTTATTATGAAAATGACAATAACGTTTATTTTAAATTAAGCAATATAATAAAACATTTGGTATTAAAATATATATGATTTAGGTTCGCGTATTTGTAATGGATGATTTTTGTGTTATTCAAAAATAATTTTACAACATATTACCTTAATAAAAATTAAATTGGAATTTTAAAGTAATGAAAAGTAACTAATTTACGAATAGTTACAAAATAATGTAAAATGAATAAATTATCTAAAGTTGAAAAAGAGAAATACATTTTAGTTCTAAACTACGTAAAAAAAAAAAAAAAAAAAAAAACGATAATATTACAAGTTTGAATTTTATGGCTGAGATAATTTTTAATTGCAACAGAGTAGTTATAAAAATAACCGTTAAATTTCTTATCATTAAATCCTGATAAATGTTTTTTGTCATAAACAGTCGCATTTTGCTTTATCTCAGTACATTGATTTAAACATTGTTTTATAATTGTAAATAAAACTAATAATTATTAAATGAATTTTACTATTATTTAAGATAATAAAAGTTTGTGTGTTTTTTCTTTGTTGTTTTACGTTAAACATCAGTAACTGAATTTTCTATTTATTGCTTTTGCAATTCATTTTTTTCCCAATGCAGTTATTTATTATTATTATTATTACTTTAATTTTTATAAACTTTTTTAATTTAATTTATTCGTTTCTTGATTTTTTTTTATTTTTATTTTTTTAATTTTGCATATTATATTACATGATATATCATACTATTATTTATATTATATGATGCATTTTAAATATTCTACTGAAATTTACAATTTTTCTTTTCTGGAATAAAATATTTTAATTTGCTGATTTACTGTCTAATCTCTAGTAAAGCCCATGAGTGTCCAGATAACAGTAGTTCCTGGGACATTAATAGCAGGAGAGACTCTTGAAATCAACTGCCAAAGTGAAGGATCAAAACCCTCTGCTGTCATAACATGGATAAAAGGTTCGGAAAGCGTAAGCCATTTGGCAATACAAAATATATATGGCAGCATATCAGTAAGTAGCCTTAGCTTTGTGGTAACAGCAGACGATAATGGTAAAAAGCTGATTTGCAGAGCCCAAAACCCACATCTTCCAGAAAGTGCCTTACAAGATAGTGCAGTCCTATCAGTCCAATGTAAGTGCAATGTGTCTACAATTTCGCTGACTATCCACTGTATTTTTATGTTTACTTAATTATTTACATATTTATTCATTTATTTTCAAAGTGCGTTTAGTTGAAATCGTTTTGTACAAGCATTATTTATACTAATTTTTATTTATTTTTATTCTTCTTTTCTTTTCTAATTTCCGTGTCCGCGAACTTTATATCGCCCTTTATAGTTTGAAAGTACTTAGAAAATTACAAAAAAAAAAAAAAAACAGGAAAAGAAAAAAAGTTAAATTTATTGATTAAAAGCATTTAATAAAAAGTAATCATCCTTAAAAAAAAAAAAAAAAAAAAAAAAAAAAAAAAAAATATTTAATTGCTTATCCTTTTATTGTTGTTATCTAATAAATATTCACAAATACGGTATTGTTAAAACTTATAACGATCTGATCGATCTTTATTACATTTTATAAAATGCCTAATGTGTTTTGTAAGAAATTGTAAAGGAATTTAAAAATTTCAATACAAAATTGCATTTAAATTTTCTAATACATATTATCGTAAATGTTAAAAAAAAAAAAAAAAAAAAAAATAATAATAATAATAATAAAAAAAAAAAACAATCAAAAGAGTGTATTTTATTGATAGTTTTATATTTGTAAGAATATTTTATATATATATATAAAGAAAGGAATTACATATAATTTAAAGGTTTCTACGTGTATTTTGTGAAAAATAAAAATAGCAGGTTTTCTTCAGAAAATATATAGTTTTTACTTTTTCTTACCCATATATATGGTAGAGATAGTATAGTTTATGGGTCAAAATTTCGAAATTGTGTTTTCGTTATGTTTACACGTTTTGAAGTCCCCTAAATCCGAAAATAATGTTTTTAGCGGTTTGTCTGCGTGAGTGTCTGTTATCAGTCTGTCTCAAGGACAAACAGTTGTAGGAATTCAAATCTCGGTATTCTAGATATGTATCGTAAAGTAATGCTACACTAAACCTTTAGTTAAGATCAAGCAAATTGTTCGAGTACATGGCCATCCAAAATTTCTGGTAAGTACAGCAGAACATCTAAAGGGTGATCTAAACAAAATGGAGTGAACATATATTTTTTATAACCATAAAGAATGTTTCGTCTAGAATATAGTATTGAAATTATTCCGTAGTCGTTTTTTAAATCATCTTAAAAAAAAAAGTTGAACTTTGTTATCCACCTCAATGATTTTACGTCATAATCTGCAGTATGACTTTATAGTCTTTAATGAAGGCTAAGAGAAAGTCGTTTGACGGACACATCAGACTATTTACAAAGGTTTCATACAGGCTTGTTTCAGAAAGTCTGAAATATCTGCGATATACCTGCAGTTTTCCCGAAGTTTTATTAAATGTTTTTTTTCTGGATTATTTTACATGGATTTTTTGAAAAAAAAAAAAAATAATAGTTCATCTGCATAAATATTTGTCCTTGTACACATGCAAAATCTTGTTTAAATAATAATAATAATAATAATAATAATAATAATAACAATTAAAATATTGCAATTGGTAACGTTGCAAGCAATGTACTGGATATTTAAGTTCACAGCCTCCATTTGTTTTATTATTTAGTATGATTACATTGTACAGTTATTTATGAAATAAAATGTAATAATTAAACCCTATATAAAACTCTACTATATAATTAAATTTTAGTTAAATAATTAGCAAAATTAATTAATATTAATCCAATATAGACTAAATTTATCATATCATTTATTTTATACACAAAAAAGTACAATTTTGATTTACAACTGCTTATTTCTTTTTTATGCATTAATTAAATAAACTCGACTACGATTGAAGTTTGTTTCTTGATAGCACCTAGATTGAAGGCATGAATTTTTCCCTGGGAACTGGACTAAAAAGAATAGATGTATTATTTAACACAAAACTGTAATTAAAAGAAAAAAAAAAAGAAAGAAAGAACGGAAGGAAGGAAGAAAGAAAAACTTCAGAGCTATTGGGGGGGGGGGGGATATGAAGTTATTTCAAACATACACATACGGAACAGTTAGGGTGAAAAATAAATAATATTTAAGCATACATTGTTCTTATCAAATAATATTGGTGGATAAAAAAATACTGGCTGCGTATTTTGAATATTTCTCCTCCACAAAATATTCTTATCAAAAAACATAAAGATAGAAAAAAAAATATACAATGAAGTATCTTTGAATGAAGATACATTCTTTTAAAAGTCTATTATACCGAATAATAACAAAACAAACTCTGTGACAACTTGGCAGAAATAATGAACTGCTTTAAACAAAAAGTTTCTTATCGCATGAAATGTAATAAACATCTAAAAGATTTATTGGCTTCTGTGAAATGGCATATGAACTGTTAACAAAGCTGAAGTAATGAGTCATCGGTAATTAATATCACATTTCTGTTAAAAGTGTCATTTTCTTATTGTTTTCTTCTTATTATTATTGCTTTTTTTTTTTTTTTAAACATTAAGAGTGCAATGATGTATTCGATCATCAACATATTAAACAAATTAATAAAACTAAAGTAATTTTTGAAATACTAAATTATAATCATTTATTTAATTTTCTACTTCATTATAAGACAATATGTTTTAATGGTCTTTCGTTATAAATGATTTTTGTTTTTTTCAATAATGCTTTTCAAACCAAATTTATTGCTCTTTCAATTGTTATGCTAAAATTAAAAATACAAAAAGCTCGTTGATATGTGAAAACACACCCTTTTTGACTATATATACATGTATATGTATATTGTTTGTGCATTTTTGCCTGGTTATTTTCATTTATGCAATTTTAAATTTAATAATTATTTTTTTTTTATCCTAAAGTATAACCATTTTGTTTATTTAATGAAAATGCCGTTTACTTATGGTGAGTTTTTGCGAGAAAAGTCATTACAGAAACAATGTTGTTTTATTAAATAGCCGTAATGACAAAATGGCCGTTTTTTTTTTTTACCACACTCATTTCATGATTCTTTCATCATCTTTAAGTTAAATTATGCATTTTTCAGTTTTTAATCTTTAGTTATTATGATTATATTTAAATTTTTTATCATGGTTATTTTTCTGGTTTCCTCGCATTTTCGTGATAATAAATTATTATGAGACATAATAATATAATAAAAAAATTATTATTAGACATAATAATATAACATTATCTGTTTTATTATAATCTTATTAAATTTGCATGTTTTAAAGATTTCTTTCAAATATTCAACAAAACCCATTGCAGTGTTTATCTCTATTTTAATAAAAAATATTCATTTTATGAACTGCATATATAACATACAGAAAATAGCATATTTATACATTTAACAAACATTCAGATTTGTATAACTTTTGAAATACACAAACACGATAAATTCCTTTTTTTTTCCCTTCATCTACATTTTTCAGTGATTTTTATTTTATGATTACGGTTACTTTTAAATATACACTTGGCGAAATTAATAAGGATAAGATCAAAAAATAAACAAATAAATAAATAAAACGAAACACCTAAAAAATCTTCCAAATATGATATTTTTTCTTCAAATATTTACAAAACATATGCTACTGTAATCTATTTATTTAAATCTTCCAATTAAATTCATTTCTGTTTTCTATATTTAGAGAGAAAAATTCAAAGTTTTATCCACATTTTGTCAAATATAAAACGATTTATTATAAAAATTTTCTAAACGTCAGTGAAGAAAAATATCATTAAAAAAAATCTGAAGTATCAAACTGAAATATAACAAAATGTTGATGAAAAAACTTCAAAAGTCTAGAATATGATATCTGCTATACCCTCTTGACTCGACAAAACATATATCTTAAGTACCATACGTCTACGTAGAAAAAAATAACAGTCTTTCATCTTATGGAGAAATATAGGGATGTAATGTATGGGAAGAGATTCTATTGAATCATTCAAAGTTGCATTTCCTCACAGTCGCTGAAAAATAAATTAAATATCTATCTAACTTTTCTGTTTTATTTAGAAAAAAGAAATAAAATAAATTTTAGACTTAAAAAATGGAATATCTTTTATTTAAGAATTTAAGATTTGTTTAGATTTGAAAAAAATGAACAATATGGAAATTATTTATTGAAATAAAATGTGTATATCGAAATAATGTTTTTTTTTTTTTATTTAATTATCATAAACTAAGTAACACACTGTAAAAAATAGTTAACTTGATATTTTAAAAATAAATCAAATTAGATATTGGCTTTTCTAGTATTAATAGTCGAACAAAAAGTTTATAATGTTTCAAATAGGTGATATTAATTTAGTTATCTAGCAGTACAAAGTTGACATTTCTATATTTTGACACTTATACGCACAATGCTTATGCATGCACACATCTAAGGCATACATAACATATTTATTTATAAACAAGTCTGTCTAATAATATCCACACAATATTTCTATAATAGTTTTAATGTTTTTTCAGTATTTGTTATAAACCTTCCTATATAATGTAGTATGTGATTAAAAAGTTGAATAATACAGGGTGGTGGGAAATCAACTACCTATAGGAAACAGTTCACATATTTTAAAATAACTAGTCAGTTTTCTATTTAAAACGCATTTTGTTACTTACGCTGTTAGAGTTGTTTTGATTTGGCTAATTAATACATATACTAGTATAATTCAACAGTTTTCGTAATATAAGAAGAAGGTAAGGATTTTCGCGAAAGGCTTCTGCAGATTATTAAGCAATACGTCAGCAAAAACTAAGTAAATTAGTGTCTCCGATTCTCCAAGAGATTTTCATTTTCGGATAAAACCAATCTTTCTAAAACTCGCAGAGAAAGTAATCTCAGTCTAGGATATCTCGTTGAACATTGATGAAGACAGCAATTTCCCGATCTGTAAAGTGAAAAAAAGGATGTTGTCGAAAGAAAAATAAAAAAAAAAAAAAAAACAATCGCGAAAAATCTTTAGGAAGGTCTAAACATCTTATATTTCCTAAAAATTAAGATTATTTAATTTTTTTCAGGATTCGCAATTCTTTATAGATAAGAAACATGCCCTCTAAATTACTTCATCTTTCATAATATTTACTATCTTATAAGTATTTAAATCCACTAGAAAGGAGAGCCTTTTTTTCCATATCATTTTTTGAAAATGAAATAAAAATTTACCATTCTTTAAGATATACAGTATGATTCAAAATTCAATGCATACACATTTAGGGGAAAATACAAAACATTACATATTTACATAGGTATATATATCCGGAAATCCAGTCTAGATGCTTCGTTTCTTCTCTACCATCATCACTAGAGAATAAACGGAGACACACAAATTAAAAGCACATAATGAAAGTTAAAACATTTTATTATCGATATTTTATATTAATACATTACATATTACGATTCACATGTAATAAAATCACATGTAAATATTTTATCAATAAAATTTAATCACAGAAACAACGCACTTATTTAAAATACGTTCAAAAACATCATTATTTTACAGACGTAGCTGTGAGGGACGTTATTGTTACAATATCCGAGCTAAAGTATTAATGCATATACCCTTACTTTCATTGCTTTCTCCTTGTGAGCAATTCAAACTGTATAAACCATGTGATCGTAGCAGTCAAGGCACGAAAATTCCATGATTAATAATTGTTGTCACAAACGTACTTATCAAGCGTACTTACATGACGCACAAACACAGGAATAATATCAAGTATCTCTGACAGTATTTACTACAGATAAATATAGAAATTTCAACCACTAATTTGGAGTGGTAAAAAGTACAGTCCAATTAACTAATCATTCATAATACCCGACTATATATTCACGGAGAACCGCTGTTAGGTAACATTTAGGTAAAATAAGGGAACATACTTCGTCAGTTGCTGTGAGTATACGCAAGAAAGTTGTGCTTATTAAAGATTTATTTAAGAGAGTAGAAAACTTCATATATAAACAAAGTGTAGTTGTAAACCCAGGGTTCTCCTTGCTTTTGTCAAAGTACCGGAGAATTAATTCTACACGTTATGTATAATCCTCTGTAACAATGTATGTATCGGTTATAAATAACATGGTGAGTGTATATTTTATCTCTGCAGCCTGCGCTAAACACTGGATTAGGGTGTTGCAATATCTGCCCAATGTTTCATGTTGCTTTATAAAAGAACTTTCTGTTCAACGCAATGGTTTCATTTCTAAGGTAAATTTGTTTATCATTCATAACATTCCTGTATCATACATCCTGTTGCAAAATGTACTATATTCGCACAAGTTACAATGAAAATTCTCAAACATTTTACAATGAGATACTAGTCTATTTGTGAAACGTCCGGCATATTTTAAGGCAGCCAATTGTAGTGTGACCACGGCAACTGTCCGTAAGCTCCTTACATGTGAATTTTTGCATGATAACATAACGTAATTAAAACTGTATGGATCAGTTTACATACACAGCAAAATTGAGTTTGTAAAAAGATGATGCCCAAAGTAACAGCTCTGCTTTTCAAGTACAGCACTCCTAAACAGCGTCCATAGCAAAAAACAGCGCCCTCAAACATGCTTAACTGTAGTTTTCTAAAAATGTGAGGTTTTACGAAACCTAAATTACTATCCCAATTTGAAGTAGCACTCAATAAATTTTTTTTTAAAACTTAATAATGACTTTTTTATTCGGAATATTCGTTTATAAACCACTGATCAACTTGTTGTATACAGTCATACATATCTCTGAGATACTGTTTTTTTTTTTTTTTTTTTTTTTTTTTTTTTTTGTGCGTGTGTGTGTATTTTATGGATCCACTATATTCATGTAGAAAATTTTTGTTTATTATCATTTAAATATACTACGGAAGATTATTATTAAAATATTGGTTCTGAAAATATAGGCATTGGGAACACTTAAATATGTATACAGTGATTATATAATAACAATTATTATTAAGAAAAATTCCAACATATCCTACTTTTTTAAATATGTTTGAATTTTAAGTATATATATATTTCTATTTTTGTTGCTTTAATATTTTTTAATTGGAAATAATATACAATAATTAGTTTGAATTTAATAATTAAGGAATAAATTCGCCTCCTTTATATTTTTAGTCTTTTTTTTTTTTTTTTTTTTTTTTTTTTTTGTTATTTACAATTATCATACAGTTTTGATCAACTTGGTGTCTATCTGTCATAAAAAATTATTTGTATAATTTTTTAACAAATTTTAAAAGTTTTCCTATCTGATTTAGGAAAAAGCGTTGTAAGTGATTAATGCGTTGATATATACTAGTATATTTTACATCTAATTAAACAATATATGTTTTTTCTAATTTTTTAGATCCCCCACAATTATCATTAGTTTTTGGTGCCAGTTTACAGTATGAACACATTCGAGAAGGAAGTGACGTATATTTTGAATGCAATATACAAGCTAATCCGCCAGTTTCAGAAGTTCGGTGGAAGTTTCAAAACAGAAACCTTGTACACGATCCCCTGAATGGAGTTGTGGTTAAAAATCATTCACTTTTACTCCATAATGTCAGCAGAAGAAACAGAGGAACTTATCAGTGTACAGCGGTAAATACGAGAGGGAAAGGAAAAAGTGAAGAAGTAACACTTAGGATACAACGTAAGTGTTGCTTAAATAATTATTTAAGATTTTATTAATTATTTTTTCTAATGAGATATTTAACGGGATATGAAATCAATTTTTTTACTCATATGATTATAATGTTTATAATTAGATATGTTGTGTTACTAATTATATTTATTATATAAATAGAAATTTTATAGTTATACAGAAAGCTATGCATTTAGGTGTAGAATTTAACTAGATATTTTATGCATGGTGAAAGGTATCAATATATAAATTCCTCAAAATGTTACAATTATATTGATTAAATTCATAAAAATTTCTACAGTTATTTAAAAATCTAGAACATATATTATAAAATAATAATAATAATAATAAAAGGATGTTTGTGAATGAGGAAAATTAACAATACTCAAATTCTTAAAATGGTTAAAATTATATTAATTACATATTTAAAAATGTTGTATTTTTTCCAAAAGCTAAACAATCTATTAAAAATTAAGATATTTTAATTAGGCAGTTTGTGTATGGTGAAAAAATAACAATAAAGAATGTCCTAACAAGCATAAAATTATATTTATTAGTTTCACAAAAACTTTAATGTTTTAAATCGTAGTCATATTAATAGATTAGTATTTCCATAAAAAGCCGCATTTATTACGATTAATTTATTAGCAATAAAATTATATGTTACATGTTAGGCATTTAGCAAAGTACTAAAAAAAAAAAAAAGCACAATCTTAACTTCCTGAGAAATATTAAAAATAAATTTCTCTTTCCAATTTTATTAATTCCTCATTTAGCAGAATTATTAAAAATAGCACGGCTCGACATGAAAATTGCCTCTGACACCATTTCAGCGCATTCTTATGTAAAATGACCTCCTGAATCCGAATATGACGCCCATTTTTTTTTTTTTTTTTTATGTCCCCTTTTTTCCATCATTTTTCGGTGATGTTATGGTTATAAATTTGGTTTTTAGGAGGGGGAGGATTATTTCAAGCGTTAAATATCTTCTGAGGGACTACAGAGTTGGAAAATTCTAAAACATGGACATTTGCGACAATGGAAAATTTTTGGGGGGGATTTGCCACTGAAATTATGCATTACATATCTTATATTTTTTAAATTTGTTATTAATGTTATTTTTTAAGCATTATATTTTTTTGTCTTTAAGTGTTTTTGTATTAGTAGCATCTTAGAAATATTTAGATTTTCAAAAAAATATGTGCTCGTGTATATAAGGTTTATCTGGCTGAATATCCGATTTGTTTTCTGTTTTCTTAAATAATAATCGATATTTTATTATTTATTTAATAGGTAGACACCCCCCTACTGTTTACATATCTGAAAGAATATTAAAATATGTATAATATGTTAATATGCTCGTAACTATTTTAAACATATCCCATACATATTTAAAAAAAAAAAATAATAATAAAAAAAACTTACATACTTTTTTGATCTATTTCTAACCAAATAAATTATTAAATTTACAAATTCTAATCCCTTGAATATCAAAATAATTTTTATAGTATTCTTGTTCATTTTATTTTTTAATAACTTAACAATATACTATTTCACAATGAAAATATTACTGAAGCGATAGTAAAATAAATTTCTAGTGCTGTTGTTTTCCTAATGAATAAACACATTTATGTTTCTTTTTGAAAACGTTATCATTATCATTCAGAGAAAACTTAAAAAAGCAGCATTAGCAAATTTAATTACTGTATATATTTACAAACAAATCACGGTTTCAAATTCAGTTTCAGACAAATTATGTGGCAAAAAACGATGAAATCTTCAATGCTTATTTAATTTCATAATTTTATCTGGACTACTCAGCTTAATGAATTTAAATAATAATGATAATAAAAATTTAAATTAAAGTGTTTCACAACACTTGCAAAAACAATTTCCATAGATACACTGAAGCATTAACAAATTGTATATTATACCAAATTACATTTTATTTTAAATTGCAGAAAAAATAAATAAATAAAGCTACATTTACTTTGAAAGGTTTTGGCGGTGAGATAAAAATATTTTATGTGATTTTTATTTATTTTATTTTAGCATTAATTCTAAAGATTGCCATGAAATATATTTTGGTAATCATTAAAACAGTTTAAAGACTCAAAAAAAGAAAAAAAAAAATATTGAGAATAGAGATAAAATTATTATAATTTTGATATAGAAATTTTAGTTTTATCTGGCTTACCTGACAATTGCATAAAAAGAGATAATGCAAAGTAATTTTTCATTGCCTTTTTCATACTTGGGCATAAATAATATAACATATATATCTTATACATATAATGTATTAAAATAAAAAATATTATATATCTTTTAAGAACGTATGACATTTTCAATAAATAAATTAAATGTATAAAATAACTGAAGTAGGTGGAATCATAAATACCAATATTACGTAGGTTATCGAATGCGGTGCTTTTAATACAATGGAATAAAAATTCTTCTTTCAAAAATGTTAGTTTTCCGAGCTAAGAACTATGAAACTTAAGCTTGTGAAAATCCTATTTAAATTAATATTGCGAAATCTAAGATAGTACAAATAATTTGAAAATGTTTCTAGCACGCTTTATAAAGAAATATATATAATCTATCAAATTCATAGAGTCTGATTTGATGTGATTTTTTTTTATTTATTTATTTATATCGTTATATATAAATATATATTGTATGTATGTATTATTCCATGTAAATATATATATATTTTTATTCATGTATATATATATCATAGATGCCAATACAATGAATATTATTTAAAAACCAGAAGACTTGGTTTTTATAATACACACACACACACACACACATATATATATATATATATATATATATATATATATAGAGAGAGAGAGAGAGAGGGAGGGGGGAAGAAATACATGCTTAACTTTAGATACAATCCTATGCTCCAATATTAACTTAAAATAACATCTTGTTTTATTTAGACTCTCCTATGTGCGTCTCTCGTCAGCAACAAACCTATGGCATTTCACGTCAGGGGAAGAACAACATATCTTGCGTCGTTGACGCGGATCCCACTGAAGTAAGCTTCTCGTGGACTTTAAATGCCACAAATGTCGTGAGGGAACTGAGAGGATTCAAAGCTTTTGAGACACTGAGCGGAGCAAAAAGTATCATCGAATATCACCCAGTATCGAAAGTAGATTACGGAGCCTTATTTTGCCATGCTAGAAACGCCATTGGACATATGAAAGAGCCTTGCATTTTCCATATTGTGCCTACAGGTACTTTGAACACATTTTATATTAGTTTATTTCATTTTATTTTATTTTAAATGGGAATTTGACGTTTGCAATAAATAAGTTATAATATATATATATATATATATATTTCATGTTCACTTAATTTTGGGTTAATCAAAATTAGTTCATTTCTTAGCTTAATTAATTTAGGATTAACTTTAGCAGGTTCCAATATTCATAACTCTTATTATTTGATAGGTGCTAAAAATTCTCTTAATCTTGCAGTCAATACTTCTTAATTACACTCTTTATTGTATTGGCTTTTTCTCCTAAGATATTTTAACTGATTTATTGTTTATATAGCTACCGAAAGATGGCGCTTGCTCACTGATATCATAGGCATTCATTCTATAGTCGTTTACTTCAACGATATAATTATTAATGTTTTAGGTACTATTTAATTTAACTCTACTAGTTTAAAATTTAATTAACTTTAAAATATAGTTTAACATTATCATTTAATATTTACTGTGTGTATTTTATCTTTAATGAAAATGTTCTGAAGTTCGCTCGATTAATCGATTTCTGTAGAGCTTTTATTTTTTATTTCAATTTCTGTTGTGGCATCATCCTTTTCTCCAGTTTGTGTTAACTGTTTGACATGTGTTTGCAATGGTTCCTTCGTCTTTTCTATTTGTTTTTCATGAGGATTTTATTTAATCTTTGTTTTAATTTAATCTTTCAATTATATCTCATTCTATATGGTTCTGCTGCTTCGATCGGGGCTGAAACGATATAAATTGCTATGATTGGCTATATTGTTTTACAAAATCGATGCAGATTTCACAGCTTTATGAAGTACAGTCCCCCTGACGAGTATCTACTTCTAATTTTAAGCATTTTTATCCAATTATTTGTGTGGTTATTCATTTGTTTTCTCTGTCATAAAGTTTAATGTTCCTTTTTTATTATCATTCATGTCGGCGTAAGTAATTTAAGTTATTTTTGTCTCTTATTAGTTCTTAATCTAAATCGTAACAATTTTGTGTCAGTCTTTCCTCTAAGTTAAAATCAGTTCTATATTTTTGTGTGTTGGTATTGTTTTGTATCTATTAATTGCTAAATTTTAAGAATAAATTTTATTACGCACACACACACACACACACACACACACACACACACACACACACATATATATATATATATATTCAATTTTGACTGTTATTGCAAATGAAATGTTGTACTTTACATCTCTTAACCCTTTAACGTTCACTATATATTTTCTTTTGTAAATTGCTCAAATAATTTAAAAAATAGCTATTATGCACATAGATGGTCATAAATATGTAAAAAGAAAAAAACGCATTTTTATTTCTTATAAATATTTTGTTTTGAAAAATCTTGGTTTTCCTGCTTTATTTTAAACAACAATTAATTTAATTAATAAATAGTTTTTTTAAGGAAATATTATTGATTGTGAAAATTCACAATATTTGCTTGATGTTAAAATGATAGCACGGCCCTTCATTAGGTGGAAAAACTTAGGTATAAGTGCATCATCGAAACAGCAAGGTACATTTGCACTGACTAAAGTGTTTAAGATAAATTCTGCATTTGGTTTCCTCTGAAACAACATTTATTATTTTTCAGCTTACTACTGCTACTTGTGGAACAGAGAAGAAAGCAAAAGTTTATAAATCGATTAAATCAAGGAAAAAAAAAATCTTGAAAAATTGTTCCATTAAGATATTAAATTTTAAGCGGAAATTCAATGAACGTTATAGAGTTAAGTAGTCTAATTATATATTTTTATAATTTATTCAATATTTTAACTAAGAAAAAATGAATAAATAGATAATTATAAATTTATGGAAATTTAATCTAGTCTCAATATTTTTTCTTTAAAACGTTGTATTCCTTTAGAAAAAATAAATAAATAAATAAATAAAAAAGTTTAATATAATTTAAAAATTATTTAAGGATATCACACTATGAAATAAAGCACGCTTCTTTTGAAAGTAATAATTAAACAATGAAACGTAGATTTGAATAAACTATATTTAATAATTCCTTTTGTGGTATTTTTGTTTCAGATAAAATGGTTGTGTCAAATAGAGTTTAAAGATAAGTTTAATTTTGTGTATCACAAAACATAATGAACGAAAAATAAAATAAATAAATAAATAAAATTAAATAAATAAATAAATATTAAATAAATAATAATAATAATAATAATAATAAAGAACATTAATTTTATAATTTCTTTTGTATTTTTAAATTATGGCATTTTTATTTCTATTTTAATTAAATATAGAAAAATGAAGTTCCGAAAAAAAAATAATAATAATTCTGAAATGACAAATAATTTAAAAAAAAAAAAAAAAAAAAAAAAAGGTAAAATTATTATATATGAGGATTAATATTTTTAGGATCTCAATAAATAGATAAATAAATAATTAAAAGTGATATAAGATAATAATTCTGCATTAAGAATTATTTTATGCATAGAACATATTTTAGAAATGTGTGGAACATTATAAATACTCAACAATCATTTTCTGGTCGAAATAATTAACTACCATCATTCACCATGGTAAAAAATGTCAGCATTTATACAGAAGGAAACAAGAAAAGGTTTTGGGTTGTCTTCAGGCTTTTTCATAACTTTTCGAGAATGTTCATGCAGCCACTTTTATATTGTTACAGATTTTCTTTGCCAGGATTAAATTATCTTCCCTAGATATAGTTAAATATTTATGTTAACTTAAAAAAAATTTATATAGTTTTCAATAATTTATTATTTTACTAATACTAAAATGAAGCGATTTTTATATAGTTTTTAAATAATAAATAATTGCAAAATTGTGATATAAAATTCTGTATAATGAAGAAAAATATAATCTATGCATTTTTTTTTTTTTTTTTTTTTTTTTTTTTTTTTTGGGGGGGGGGGGGGGGAGGAAAAGAAAATTAAGTTTTTAGTTACAATTTTCTTGAATATAGTATTGAGGCACGGTTGTTTTCTTTCTTTCTTTTTTTTTTTCTTTTTTCTTTTTTTAAACACTTTGGAAATGGAATCCAAATGATAATATTTTGTTATAAAAAGAAGAATGTTTTAGCATAATCATGTTAACAGATTTTCAGAAATTCGGATTTTAGAAAATTTTAAACAATTTTCATTAGAAAGAGTTTTAATGATAACAGTTTATAACGTTTGCTTTTATTTATTTTTTAACTTCTAAGAAAATATCATCAATGTTGTTAACTGTCAGAAAGAATTATATTTTGTAACAATTAAACATTTTTTATTTCTATTATTTGTTTCTTATAACCAACTTTCATACTGAAAAAAGCCTCTGTAATGTAGGTCGTAAATGAAAGCGTATCTACTTGAAAAGAAAAAGGATTGTTGGTTTAAGGAAAGATTTTTTATATTTTAACCACAAATTTTGGCGTTGTTTTCTAAAAAAAAGAAAAGAAAAATGTTGTATTCTTTACTTTTTTATAATCGGTTCATTCATAGATAAAATATATTTTCTGAACATAGACCCTCAATGAATGAGCACATACGAAACATGTATTGTAAAAGAAAATTTTTAAAGTCAATTCCTACTTACAAACACTATCGAAAAAGTTTTTTTTTTTTTAGTAATTTTGAATTAAGAAATAAGAAGCGCGCGTGCAAAATGAAATAAAGATAATTATAGGAATATATATATATATATATATATATATATATATATATATATATATATATATATATATATATATACCCTGTTTCAAATTTTATGATGAATCATAGAGCTCTTATCAATGTGCATAATTTTTTTAAAGTGATAATGATATCAATTTTTGTGAGATGCATAATTTAACTTTTTTAATTTTTTAATGTTCACGTTTAATTAAATGTATTTATTTTTATGTCGAAAGAAAATGAACTCATAATTTTTCTTTTGGCAACAATTAAATTATAGCTAAAATTTTAATAGCTATTTTAACGCTAATAGGATGTTATTATTTTCATATTTTAATTAATTATAAGCAAACTAATGAAAAAATTCGAAAATCACACTTCGAAGTATTGTGTTGTCATCGTTTTCTGAGCAATCCTGAAAGTTTCAAATTTCTAGCTAGTCGGGAAGTTCGTTAAAAATCGATTGCAAGATTTGTACAAGATATATCTATAGAGAGAGTGAACTAATAGTAGGAATTGAAAAAAATAACAGTTATTCTTGCATGAAGAAAAAAGTTTTCTTTGTTATAGAAAACTTTTTTTGTTTTTAATTTTGTTTATAAAATTAACAAGTAGAATGTTGTAATTTAAAAAATGATATGTTTCTATAGGTCCACCTCCACCTTTACTCAACTGTACAGTAGCTAACCAAACAATTAGTTCGTTACTAGTTTCCTGTGAAAACAACGATAATATAAGGCAGCAGCAGTCATACCACCTAGAAATATATGACACAAATGGTGAAGAACTGTTATATAATTTAACATCTATTGACGAGCCATATTTCTCAGTACGTGGACTTCCAGCGGGATCAACATTTATTCTAGCTCTCTACACTTCAAGTTCGAAAGGTAGAAGTGAGACAGTTGCGCTTACAGCATCAACTCAAGTATCCACAGATGGAGATCCAGGTAATATATCAAATTATTATTTTCTAATGTATAAAATATATTAGTCAAAAACAAATTAACATGAATCGTTCATTTGTTGAGAAAGGTCAACGAGGGCAACAGAATGAAAAATAAAATAAAATAAAATAAAATAAAGAATTTCTGTATTTTATTTTATTTATACACTTCTGTATTTTATTTTATTTTACTTATACATTTTAGTTATTAAAGTTTTAACATTATTTTTAAAAACTTTTGTTAAAACTTTAATAACAAGCAAATTTAAGTATAATTTTAAATAAATATTTAAATAAATAATTAAATAAAAAATTTACATAAATAAATTAAAGAATATAAGTAACACGGATACATGCATTATAAGACGATTTCAAAAAATATAAAAAACAGTGTTGTTATTTAACGAATATTAGTCTATATTGATTTTACTAATACATTTACATAATAACATTTTACTTTTATTTATTTATTTATTTATTTATTACGTTTCGTGTGAGGGTGAGAAATTAGGATTTCTACAAGAAAAAAATTCACATTTTGTATTCCTAAGGAATTTGTATTGAGATTAAAATTCTATGACACTGCTGCCCAGCAATTTAGTAATGGTATTGTAAATAAATATTTCAGAATTCATTGTATGAAATATACTTAGTGCATTTCCCGCATATATGATTCAATAACTTCTAAAATAATCAAGACAGAAAATTAAGAAACTATCGTGTATTCTAGGCAACTTTTTAAATATTTGTAAGAAAAATTCAATGCAATATGAATAAAATTGTAACATGTGGTTAAAATTAAACTAACGTTATACAGAGGGCGATAACTTCGATTCTATTAAATGGATCCGAATAAAACTTCGGATATGTATTATAGATATATCTGGGTAGCCAATCCGTGTTCCTAACCCCACGTGCATCCCATGACATAATCTAAGAAAATTATAATTTTTAATTTTATTTTACCACAGCAAAAATTAATAAACTCGTCCTCATGCTTCTGAGTGAAAACAACATGAACATTAAGGTAGTAGCCAAAATAAAAAACTAAGTGAAAGAAAAAAGAAATAAATATCGCACGCATAATAAAATTTATTTCGATTTTAGGATTTTTATTATTATTTATGTATAATCTTATATTTCAAAATCTTTTATTGTTAATATAAGAATTTAAAAAAAAAAATAATAATATCAATGTATTTTGTTTAAATATTTCACCTGATGACTGTATAATCATTGTCTCATAAACAACTCACAAGGAAACATTCAAAAGGTGTCATCTTCAAAAAATATTGAAAAAAATATATGTGATTCTACTCTTTATAAAACACCAGGAAGTGGAAAAATTACCGGCTGAAATTAATTACAGCAACCACAAAAAATTATCAAAATTAAGCATTTTTGGCGATTTAGCGCGTTCAGTTCGCTAGCACCGAAATTGCCGTGTACGAACAGAACCGTGGTTTGTTTCTCCGCCAATTACTCAAAATCAATCGCCTAATAATGTGAAATAGCCAAATATACTTAATTTTGATATTTTTTTGTGGTCGCTGTAATTCATCTCAGCCGATAATTTTTTCACTTTCTGGGGTTTTAGGAAGAGTAGAATCACATATATTTTTTTCAATATTTTTTGAATACGACACCTTTTGGATGTTTCCTTGTTAGATATTTATTTATTAAGAGCAGTTATTGCCTGCTGCTATAATTGTTCTTAATGAATATATAGCAGTTTTTAGGAGAAGTTTCGAAGATATTTTTCTCTATGTATTAGCTTTTTTCGATGTGTACTGCTTTGTATATGTATTATATATATAAATTGCTTCATTTCCATTTATATATAGGAACTGGGTGGCGTTCCGCCCCGCGAAGCTAAAACAAGCATTAAGAAAAACAAATGAAATTTACAAAGTAGGAAAGTAAATGGCGAACGCTACAAGTGTAAATTATGTCGACGTAGCATCTCGAACTTTTCGATTACCTGTATGTTAGCTCCCTGGTCTCAAAGACCTATGATTTTTTGTACAGACCTTGAGACCTCTTAAGACAAACCATACAAATTTGTATGCCGATCCGAATTAAGGGGCCTGAGTAATATAATTTTGAAAACCCGAAATTTGCCGGTTACTTCTTCTTCCCCTTCTTCATGTTAAGTTTGACAAGCATAGAGCCCAGAGTTCTGCAGCTATTGAGCTGAACATTTGCATGGACATTCCTTCATCGACACAGTAAGTTTTACAATGTAGCAACATTATGCTCTCGACTACAATTTTTTTATTCTAAGAGAAAACAACCATTAGATGGTAGAAATTTGAATAAATGAGTAGTAGATCGAAAGTTTGTACTTTTAAAAATATACGCAACTTAAAAAAGGATTTGATTTATGAGAGTTCTAATTTTTTTAAGATCTAATTTCTTTTTTTCTTTCCTTCATGCTTTTTCTCCCCCCCCCCCTCCTTTCCCCAACCGCCCGCCTCTTTTTTTTTTTTTTTTTTTTTTTTTTTTTTTTTACGTCCGCTTTAATTTGAAAACATATTTTTAAGCAAAAACATAATGCATTCCCATTAACTGAAATTGACTATTTTTTACTATAAATTTATTATTATTATTTTTTCAGCGCAGTGTAGTTAATATCAGACATCTTTTCTTTGGCCCCACTGACGGTCAGAGACATCACACTGCCCTAACGTATACCCTCGACTACAGATTTTTTATTCTAAGAAAAAACAGCCATTAAAATGGTAGGAATTTGTGTGCTTGAGTGATAGATCAAATGTTTATACTGTTCAAAATAAACGCAAGTTAAAAAAGGATTTGATTTATGAGAGTTTTGTTTTTCTTTCTAATTTTATTAAGTTCTAATTTCATTTTTCTTTTTTTACTTTCTCTTACCAATAAGGTAGAGAAAGTATTGTTTTTGGGTCAAATTTTCGAATGCGAGATTTTGTCATATTTACACGTTTTGAGGTCCCCTGAATACGAAAATCATGTTTTTAGCAAATGGTCTGTGTGTATGTCTGTGTGTGTGTCTGTGTGTGTGTGTCTGTTATCAGCATATCTCAAAAACAAATTATCGCAGAAAGTTCAAACTTGGTATTCTAAATGTGTATCATATAGGGATGCTACAGTAAGCTTTTCGTTAAGGTCAAGCAAATGGTTCGTGTACAAGGACAATAAAGAGAATTCTAATACATTACGTCTATGGGGGAAATTGCAGGTAAGTAGAGTTTAACGTCTATAGACTGCACTAAACCAAATGAAACGAATATATATTTTTTGTAATAGAGATAGTTAACTGGGTAAAAAAATTTGTGTATGTAGGAGCCTCGCCTCCCCCCCCTGGGGGGGAAGTCCCCCCTCGAGGGGAGTAAATTTTCATGATGGGTATCTTTCAAAAGAGCTCGCCAATACCTTTAAAACGAATGGTTGAACCATCGATATGCGATAATTTAAAACAAAGTTATTGATTTTTTTTTACTTTTAACGAAAAAAAAACTTTGAAAAAAAAAAAATCGCATTTTTTTTTTTTTTTTTTTTTTATTGAGAAAAAAATGGGCTTTTTTTAGATATTTTGTGTTACACTACTTCTCTAATATGGAAATCGTCTGCTTTATCATAAAAGCTATTTTTTTTAAAAATTATATTATTAATAAATTATTTTTAAAAACAGAATTATTTTTTAATAACCGAATTAAATTCTATATAAATGTAGGTGCATTAATGAAACGGGGGGTTGAGGGGGGCGGTAGCCCTCCTCACACAGAACTAATTATCATATAAAACTCTTCAGAAGCCTAATATGAATTGTTTAACGCAGGTTTACATAACAGTACTCGTTATCTTACCTTATAATCTGCAACCTATATTTATAGTATTAAATTTCAGGGTAAGAGAAAGTCGTGTGGGTGACACACCAGATTATTATTTTTTTTTTTTTTGTGACTTACGCAGCTCTAATTTGAAGACATATTTTTAAGCAAAAACATAATGCATTCCAGTTAATTGAAATTGACTACTTATTATTATTATTTTTTTAAGTAGGTTTATTACTATACGCAAGAGAAGGGATGACGTCACTGACCGTCCGTGGGGACAAGCAAAAGATTTCCTATGTAATCGTTCATTAAATTTTTTATTTATTTTATTTTATTTTATTTTTTACATTAAGGAAAATTATCTCCTGATTTCAATCCCCATATTTAAATATAGTTATATGTAAGTTACTGTCTGTGTGTGCTAGATTGAGTTACTTTTCCTGTAAAATTCATAAAATTTTAATTTAAAATTTTCAAAACTCAGAAAAAATTAAATGATATATTTCCATTTTCGAATATAAATACTATAAC